>CBVK0100410353.1:0-12507 GCA_900067695.1 Picea abies | reverse complement strand
GGGGGTTTATGTGTCAGCAAGAGGGCGGTGGGGTAGGGAGAGAGGAGGCAGTGGCGGTAGGGTGGTGATGCAAGGGCTGGGTTAGTAGGTGGGGAGGGGGGTAACAAGGGAAGCGACAATTTTGAGAAATGCCAACAACAACCACCCACACCAAACACTTAGATTTTTTTAATTTAATTTTTAATTTTTTTAGCTTTTAATTTTGTTTTCTAATTTCTTTCCTTCATATTTTAATATTTTTTTTTCCCAAAATTCAATTTAGCTTTGTTTTACTTTTTATCCTCGGTTCATCTAGAGTGTTACTAGAAGTTAAAGATAGGGGATTTTTTTTTATAAAAGTATGAGGGATGTAGTGGAAAGAACATTTATTTTCACTTGCAGTACAAAAACCAATCCAATGAATCTAAGAATTAGGAACCCATTCAACACTCACTACTATGGACGCTTTTCGATTTATACAATCATGTATATTCCATTATAAACATAAATATACTCATTATACTTTATTTATATGTTTATAGATGGAATGTGAATATGTGAAACAAAATCAAGCCAATTAACTATACATTGCAAATAACCCAAGTACAATATCCTTTGCAAGTGAAGAAGAAATTAGGCATGCAAGTAGTTTGGGTGACGAATGATGATCAATATAATTGAACATTTCAAGTTTTATATTTTGAATGTTTGTCTATAAAAATCATATATTTTGTTTAATGTTGATATATTGTCCCAATTAGTATGATGAACAATTATTTATTGATATTTTGATGATTGTGGACCTTTATGTTGTCTCGTTTTATAGTGAAGGTTTTGTAATTTGTATATAATAAAATGACTTTCTTTTTTATTGTAGTATCTAATGTTGTAAAACATTACGTCGTTGTTTAAATATATGGATGGTTTACATTATTACAATGAATATCAGTGTAATCCATTGGTATACTTGTTTAAGTGATACAATACATTAATTCAATGATCATATTTAAACACATCCATTAAACTATAAAAATAAATATTATTATAATTGATGTACTTATGCTTATACTGAGAAGGGGGGGTGAATCAATATAAGGTATTTTTTACTTTAAATGAGCATTCATAGATCATCCATTAACTTTAAAACAATAAATGCATGTAAACTCAAATCATAGTACACAGAGTTTAATTTGGAAACCCTTGTGGGAGAAAACTACAAAAACTTATCTTTATAAATGTATGTAGGAACCAACCTACCATTACAATGCTTGTAGGCACCAACCTACTAGAGACACCAATATTTTCAGTGGAGCACCAACTCAACAAGATATTGTGTAGGTACCAACCTACTAGAGACACCAATCTCTTCAATTGAGCACCAACTTAGCAAGAGATTGTGTAGGCACCAACCTACTGGAGACGCCAATATCCTCAACTGAGCACCAACTCAGTAAGACCTGTATAGGTACTAGTCTTATATCTTCATACACATAATACTTTTGACTTGACCTGTATGCTTCATACTTCAAACATAGCTTCAAACCCTAGTTAGATTTAGCCTTCATGCCCTAGCAAACCTCATAGCATCATTCCCAGAATATAATTCCAAACTGCAACATCATAACCTCAAAACAACGCACTTTGCAGCATCATAGACCATAGTCCTTCATAGCGTACCCTTAAAAACTCATAAAACTCCTCTTGCGCACCTTTAGACCCCAAGAATACTCCCTAGCTCCTCTTGTGCACCTTATATCTCTTATGCACACTTGTGCTTTCTCTTCTTTCTTGGATGCTATTCAAATTCACACATCTATCATGCATTTATAATGTTTCGGCATTCAGTTATGGGGCCGACTTGTAAAATTGTTTGGGTCGACCTTTACTTTCTAGCTGGGTTGACCTAACAAAATCTTTCATATCTCCTCATTCCTATGGAGTTAGAGGGAGTGCCATATACCATTGGAAAGGTATCGTAATAATATTTTCAACCATATATCCTATGCTCCCATTTGAGCTAGGTATTTAGAGTAAAAAGGCCTTCAAAGATAGGGTATCCAAATTGAGCATCAAAAATACAAAAACAATATTTCCAACAATCTCCATTTTGCAATCTTTGTCTTGGACTTATGTAGTCTCCCCCTATCTTTGACATCAATGACAACAATATTTCCAACAATCTCCCCCTTTTCATTGATGGCAACCCCTAATCAATTATGTAATACTCCCCTTGTTTGCAACTCTCCACGTGTCTGCAATTCTTTCCATGTCTGCAACTTCTCCCCCTTTGACATGAATGGAAAAGGGTTTCTTCCCCTAAGTTTGTGCTTTCCTTCAATGGCGAGATGAGAAGGATATCACTCCCAAATTTTGTCCGAGATATTCAAATGTGTCTCTAGGAAGGGGTTTGGTAAAAATATCTGCAACTTTTTCTTTGGTGGTAATGTACTCCAGCTTGACACTTTGCTTGACTACCTATTCTCTTAGGAAGTGGTACTTAATGGGAATATGATTTGTCTTTGAGTGCATAACATGATTCTTTGAAATGTTGATTGCACTTGTGTTGTCGCAAATGATTGAGATTGGTTGATCATATTCTACCTTGATATCCTTCAATGTCCGATTCATCCATAGAACTTGTGTGCAACATGCTCCTATTGCAATATATTTGGCTTCTGTTGTGGATGGAGAGATTGAATCTTGCTTCTTTCTCAACCATGATACTAGAAAATTGCCTAGAAAGAATGCTCCTCTACTGGTACTTTTCTTGTCATCAATACCTCTTGTCCAATCTGCATATGTATATGTTGTTAGAGTGAAGTCCTTACTTCTTGAATACTACAAGCCAAAGTCCAATGTGCCCTTCAAATATCTTAATTCTTTTTACTACTTGCACATGTGTCTCCTTTGGTGCAGATTGAAATCTTACAACCAATCCCACTACTCGCATGATGTCTAGCCTTGATGTTGTCACATATAGTAGGTTGTCAATCACTGACTTGTATAGTGTTTGATTTTCTTCTAGATATTCATCATCTTTTCTCAACTTACATCCTGTGATCATGGGTGTATTGACAATTACACATTCTTCCATTTTTAATTTCTTCAACATTTCCTTGATACTAAGAAATGAATATGCATTTGCTGAATTGAGAAATATACAACCCTAGAAAGAATGACAATTCTCCAAGCATGGACATCTCAAATTATTTTGCATTTCTTCTACAACTTTTGGCTCATTCTATCATCATTACTTTCAAATACGATATCATCCACATAAACCACAATGATTAACAAAATTTGATTGTTTGTTTTGATGTACAAATTGTTTTCTACAACTCCTCTTTTGAAACGTTGTTGTTGTAGGTTATTTTCAAGTCTTCAATACCAAGCTCTAGGAGCTTGCTTTAGTCCATAGAGTGTTTTCTTCAATTTGCATACATGATCTTTGTTTTCTGACAATTGAAATCCTTTTGGTTGTTGAATATATACTTCTTCTTCTAAATTTCCATTTAGAAAGGTTGACTTGACATCCATTTGATAGACTTTGAAGTTCTTGAAACACACAAGTGCCAAAAACAATCCGATTATTTATAATCTTGCAACTACAACAAAGGTTTCTTCAAAGTCAATACCCTCAACTTGAGCATACCCTTTACAAACCAATCTTACTTTATTTCTTACTATTTATCCATATTCATCCAATTTGTTTTTGAAGACCCATTTGGTGCCAATCACATTCTCGTCTTTTGGTCTGGGCACAAGTTCCCATGTCTCATTCTTCTCAATCTAATTTAGTTATTCTTTCATAGCATTAACCCGGTGCTTATCTTCACTAGCTTGTGCAAAGTTCTTGGGCTCTAGTTTAGATAGCAAAGAAACGTTCAATCTTCTTCTAGTCTGAACTCATGTATATATATATATATATATATCACCAAGAATCTAATTTTATGGATGATGCTTTTCAACAAATCTGGATGGTGTCTTTGGATATCGGTGTTCTGTTTCTTCTTGTTCTTTCTTTTCTTCTTCTTCTTATCCTTCCTTTTCTTGCTCTCTGTAGATTATCTCCTCTGGATCTTCATTTGTTTGTGAGTTTTCCTTTTGAGGTATTGCTTCATCCACTCTTACATCAATACTATCTACAACCTTGCATAATCTTTTGTTGTATCATTTGTAGGCCTTACTTCCAGATGTGTAGCCAAGAAAGACACCTTCATCTATTATGGAATAAAACTTGCCTAAATTATCTTCATTTCTCTTTATATAGCACTTGCTCCCAAATACTTTAGAGTATTTGACTGTAGTTGGTCTACCTTTCCATAATCCATAAGGTGTCTTGTTGTTGTTCACTCTAATTTGTGCTCTATTCAAAATGTAGACTGTTGTGCTGACTGATTCTCTCCAAAAGGTGTTTGGTAATTGGACTTCATTCAACATTGTTCTGGCCATTTCTTGTACAGTTATGTTCTTCCTTTCTACAACTCCATTTTTTTGTGGAGTCCTTGCCATTGAAAAAAGTATCTTGATTCCATGATTCTCATAGAATTCATAAAATTCATAAGAGGTAAACTCACCTCCTCCATCTAATCTTAAGCACCTGATTTTTTAATTAGTCTCATTTTCAACTAGGGATTTGAAAGCTTTAAACATCTCAAATGTTTCATATTTTTCTTTAATAAATGTAACCCATGTCATTCTTGTGTAATCATCAATAAGCAACATAAAATAATTGTCACTTTTTAAAGTTTATGTTCTTGTTGGCTCGTCAAGGTTTGTGTGTACAAGTTCCAATGGCTTTGATGTTGAGTGCTCTTTTGTTTTAAAACTAACTCTCATCTTCTTTCCATGCCGACATGGCTTGCAAATAGTGTCGGTAGGTTTTGATATCCTTGGCATATCTCTTACTGTATGTGTCTTGCTAAGTTTTACTAGATTTTCAAATTTATATGACCCATCCTTCTATACCATAACCGACTTCCATTTACTTGCCCCATACAATATTTTTCTTCTTTGAGTTCATCTAGAATGTATACATCGCTTGGGGTTATGTTTGCATTTGCCACTAATCTTCCTAAACCTAATTTCCTTATCTCACATCCTTTAGAATGAAATGTGAGGTTGTAACCTTGATCACATATTTGACTCACACTTAGAATATTGTGTTATAACCTTTCAACATACAAGATATTATGTTTTTTAGTATTTCCATTATTAAGACTAAAAGTACCTTTTCCAACTATCCTTGTAGAAGCATTATCCCCAAAGGTAATGTTGCCTCCTTTTTCTTCCTTTAGGGTGAGAAATTTGTTATGATCCACTGTCATGTGTTTTGAACATCCACTATCAATGTACCATTGGCTTCCTTTGTCTTGAGCATACATTGCAATTCCACATTCTTCCTTCTTTAGCTCTTCTTGCTTCCTTTTCCACACCTTTGTGTATTCTTCTCTATGCGTGGTAAGAACTCTTCTTCCCTACTTTGTTTAGAAGAATTTATTATGTTGCTTCTACAATCACATGCTATGTGCCCATAGTTATCACACTTATAACATTCAATATTGTAATCAAGTAGGGGAGAAAATGAATTGTAGTTTCTATCATCAAACCCATGCGAACTTATGGATTTGTTTCTCACATAATAATTCTTTTAGGTCTTATAAGAACCTCTATTTCTATCTCTCACATGATCACTTCTTGCATAAGCTCTACAATCTAGTGCTTTATGACCAAAATTATTGCAAGAAAAAACAACAGCCAAGAAAGAGATTTTGGTACCAGGTTGTGAAAGGCCTTCTCGGTGGAACAACTCTTATGAACTCATTCTTGTTGTTATTGAAAGAAAAATCAAGTTTTTGTTGGTCATCATTTCCTTTCCTGTTGTTTCTTTCATTGTTGATGCGACCTTTGAGAATATTAGCATAGTTTTTATCCTTTTCTTCATTTTCCTTTTGTAATGGATTTGTGACCTTAGTGCTTGCATCTCCCTCGAGGGTCTTTTGATTTTTTTCGTAGCCAAGACCTATCTTGATGGATGGTGACCTTTGGCGACTAAGAATATTATCTAAAATTTCAATACTTTTTCCAAAATCCAAGCTCCTACTAAACTGATAATTTTTTTTCTCTAGTTCCTTTCTTAAGGAAACGATTTCAGCCTCTATCTTCTTGCAATTTTCTTCTTTTTCTTTCAACTACCTTCTCAACACCTCTTCTATCCTTTTTGGCTCTTCTAGTTGAGTCTTTAGGATGATAACTGTTTTTTTCTGTTTCATTAAGATCATGATCCTTCTTTTCATATTTATGTAATTTCTCTTTCTACTTTTTATTCTTTCCCCTGAGTATGTCTATTTTTTCTAAGGCATTGAAAAGTTATGCTTCAAGATTCACTTCCCCATCAATGTCTTCTTCTTTTGAATCTGATTTTTCTTTTCGATTGTCTTCATTTTCTATATTAGTAGACTTTGTATCCATGGCCATGAAGAAGAATTCTTCTTTTTTAATATTAGAAACATATCCATCACTTTCTTCAGACGAGCTACTATTTGTGGAGAAACCTTCTTGTACGGACATGTGTGCTCTCGAGATCTACCTTCCAATGGTTAGATTATTTTTGAAGAAAATTGCTCTGATACCAATTGTTGTACTTATGCTTATACTGAGGGGGGGCGGGGGGTGAATCAATATAAGGTACTTTTTACTTTAAATGAGCATTCATCAATCATTTATTAAATTTAAAACAATAAATGCATGTAAACTCAAGTCACGGTGCATAGAGTTTAATTTGGAAACCCTTGTGCCAGAGAACCACAAAAACTTATATTTATAAATGTTTGTAGGCACCAACCTAATGTTACAAAGCTTGTAGGCACCAACCTACTAGAGACACCAATATCTTCTGCTGGGCACCAACTCAACAAGTTATTGTGTAGGAACCAACCTACTAGAGACACCAATTTCTTCAGTTGAGCACCGACTCAACAAGATAATGTGTAGGCACCAACCTATTGGAGACACCAATCTCCTCAACCAAGCACCAACTCAGTAAGACATGTATAGGTACCAATCTAAGATATTCATACATAGAGTACTTCTGACTTCACCTACATGTTTCATACTTCAAACATAGCTT
Organism: Picea abies; assembly: GCA_900067695.1. Lineage (NCBI taxonomy): Eukaryota > Viridiplantae > Streptophyta > Pinopsida > Pinales > Pinaceae > Picea > Picea abies. The sequence continues at coordinate 5,399 of CBVK0100410353.1, read as the reverse complement.
CAAACCCTAGTCAGATTTAGCCTTCATGCCCTACCAAACCTCATAGAATCATTCCCATAATATAATTCCAGACTACGACATCACAACCTCAAAACAACACACTTTGCAACATCATAGACCTTAGGCCTTCATAGTGCACCCTTAAAAACTCCAAGAAAACTCCTCTTATGCACCTTTAGACCCAAATAATACTCCCTAGCTCCTTTTTTGCACCTCAAATCTCTTTTGTGCACTTTTGCTTGCTCTTCTTTCTTGGATGCTCTTCAAATGCACACATCTATCATGTATTTATAGTGTTTTTGCGTTCACTTATGGGACCAACTTGTAAAACTGGCTAGGTCGTCCTGTACTTTCTGGCTGGGTTGACTTGACAAACTATTTCATATCTCCTCATTTCTATGGAGTTAGAGGGAGTGCCATATTCCATTATAAATGTCTTGGATAATATTTTCAACCATATATCATATGCTCCCATTTGAGCTAGGTCTTCAGAGTAAAAATTCATTCAAAGATAGGGTATCCAAACTGAGCATAAAAAATCCAAAAACAATATTTCCAACAATATCCATCTTGCAATCTTTATCTTCGACATTTGTAGTCTCCCCCTGTCTTTGACATCAATGACAACAATATTTCCAAAAATAGTAAAGGTTGATTTTTTGGTGATTAATAGAAATTTTATAAAAGAAACAAGCTTCATTTGCATAGTCGCAATGCAAAACAATTCAACATTGAAACATATCAATGGATTGTATTCATTTGAAATCAATAGTGTGTTTTTTAGTGGTGGCCCAGCCCTACCCCTCTGCTATCTTAGAAAGCGCAACTCCGGAGTCCCTGATCTAGTTTCCGTTTTGGTAGATCAAGGGATTCCTCCTCTTTTTGTATCATAATCTCTTTTAGTAATACAGGAACTCACACTCACTTACAAAAAAAAAATCAATAGTGTGTTTTATATCTATTTAAGCATTGGTGCATTTAAGTTGTTCTTTTACACATATACACAATAATAGATAAGTCACATTAGTTTTTCTATAATGGCTTAAATAGACCAGTTCATTTTATGCATAAAAAAACATTGAATCTTTCAATGTATATTAAAATGCACCGGTGCACACTAAAATATGTGTGCATTGATGCACCTTAATATTTTAAACACATTGGGAAAACACTTTTATTACAACTTCTAGGTACCCAATTTTTTTTGTTACATTGAACATTGACTAAATCCTTCTCTAAAACCTTGTTCTAAAAACCATGGGCTTTTTGAAAATTTTGCCCAATCTTGGAACAATAAAAACCTCCCCAAGACATCCACTACATAGTGTTTTCCTTGTAATGCAAGCCTATTGCCCACAACAACATTGGATCCACTTAAACAACAAATCCATGTTTTATTGCATAACCATGGATTTTCTTACCTTGCTCCAAAGCCAAAAAAATTGCACATGCAGGAAAAACAATAGCCATTAGATTACTTACCTAGTCATACTTATTTGTGTAAGCCTTGACAAATCATTTTGGGTTCTAGCAATCATGGGTTGCTCAATAAAACTATGTTTTTTTCCTCTCTTGGCATAGGAGGCAATGTAAAACCACGATGAATTTTCTCTTAAATTCTATATTAGTTATGGGTAATCATTAAGGTCTTAATTAGGCCTCAATTGAATACAAAAAGGATAAGTATAATTCAAAATTAAATTGGGAACTATTTCCATGATCCTTACCATTTTGATGGTATTGTAGCATCACACGGTGTACTTATGTAGGAAGTGACCTTATTGATAGGAAAGTTGATGAACCCTTGTATTCGTTATGAGCTAAGATGAATTTGATTGTTGTTTGATGTAGGCTCATGTATTTAATATGTTAAAGATTGAGTATGATGCCTTATTGTTGCAGTTATTGCATTTAAACACAATTACCAACTTGACAAGAATCCTCTAGAGTTTTAATTTCTTATAGGTCATATTAAGTGATTTTTTAACCCCCATTTTGAAAAGTGGCGCTTCCAAAATCACCCTTTTTTACAAGGTTAAAATTATAACCTTTTGCAACCATGGCCTTGACAACCAATATTGTTGCAAGCAAATACCTTAAAATAATCCCCAAATCAAAAAATGGTGCTACCAGTAGCACTCCCTTTTTTCGGGGTTAAAATCACAACTTGTTTAAAACCACCCCTGTAACAACCAATATCATTGCAACCAAAAACTTAAAATCGACCCCCGAATAAAAAATTGATGCTACTAGTGGCACCCCCTTTTTTGGGGGGCTAAAATTACATTTTTATTTATTTATTTTTTAAATAGTGGCCTTAACAACTGGTATCGTTGCAATAATAATCTTATAATCCACACTCAAATAGAAACGTGTTACTACCAGTTGTACCCTTTTTCTTCAAGGCTAAAATTGCAACTTTTTGGAAACGATGACCTTAACAATTAGTATAGTTGCAACCAAAATATTAAAAATCAACCCCCAAATCGAAAAGAGGTGCTACCAATTGCACCTTCTTTTCAAGCTTGTTATCGTGCAAACTGTAGGTTGGGAAAAGCCTGGCCCAATCCACTGGATGGCGACAACGGTGGGAAAGTTTACCCACTAAACCCTCCCCTCGCTTTAGTGAAGGATAAATCCAACACAATGGGGGAATCTTGGGTGACCCTAAGGAGGAAATGAGATGGAAAGTGATATTTATGAATGGGTGTTGCTATAGATCAAGTTGCTAAATGGAAAGTAACTTGGAAATGATTCTTGGTAGTGGTCAATGGTTTCCAAGGAGTTTGAGCACTTGCAGATGATGATAGTACCTTCCCAAGACATAAGAAACACCAAGTATACAAGCTATATGTTAAGTGGACAAACAAGTTAAGCTTGTTGTCCCTATTTGCAACAACAAAAAATAATATATATCAACAAATAAATGATAGTTAAAATATGCTAATAAGATGCTAAAAGTCCATTAAATAATGCAAGAGATAAGCTAGAAAGTACTAGAATAACTCAAGTGTGAAAGCATAAGACTTTAACAACAAAACAAGGTTGTTGTAAACAAGTATTGTAGAGATATATTATTAGCCTTATGGCTATAGCAAACTATTGCTACAACAAAAAAATTCAACCCACAAAAAGTACAAGTAAACCACCCCAAAAGTGTGCTGAGATTACTAGAGTATTATGGCAATTTGCCAACAAATTTTGATGGTTGAAATGTGAGTTATGAATAAAAAAGAGAGTGATTTGTTGCAGCCCTAATGGTTGTAGCTTTAATTTAGTTATAGCTCTCAAAATACTAAGTAGATTAAGACGCCCTAGAGGCTTTAGCAACCTCAAAGCATCAACAATAGATTCCAACTTGAACAATATTAATATCTCACTAAATCATGTTTACCAATGCAAACAATTTATTTCTCCAATGCAAACTTCAAATTAGTGTGTTACAAGGAAAATCACTCTATGGCATGGGGTAAACCATAACAGACAGAAATGACTATAGAAATAAACTCTAATCTCAAGCATGCTATATAAATAAACATGCTAACAAGACAAGATAAAGAGCCTACCTCGTCTAGACGTTCGATGAAGTCCACCGTTGAGCACTTGACTCAAAGTTATATACCTGCAACTTGTCCTCAACAACCAAGATATGCAAGCATATGGTGATAATATATAAATTTAGCACACATAATAGCATAATCCATCAATATTGATAACAAATATGCCCATGGAATAAGAATTCAAATATTTATAAGACATTAATTGGACGAGAAAAGAGTATTTCTATTAAAATGTAATCAACAAAAGTGTATGAATGACAAACTTCCATGTTGACACGTTTGGAACCAAGAAACTAAGTCCTTTTAAGAAATCAAGTCAAATGCATCATGATAAGTAAATCAAATCAATAAAAGATCCATCCAAGCATGTACTTCCAAACTACCTCGTCAAAATAAACAAGTGCTCAAAGACCCTATGCAATTTGCCAAGTTTAGGTATGGGAGGGTTAACAAAGCGATCGTACCTCAACTTTAGGGGTGTTTTCCAAGCGACCGTAGTATCTCATTTATGGGTGTCTTTGTAGAGGGTGTGTTGCACCTTCGTTTTCAATGCAACCTTTTTCCAAGCCCATTTTTTGCCTTTTATTCTTTTTAAGATGTTTCCAAGTTGAAGCCAAGGTGGGGTTTCTACCTAAGCATGAAAAATAGTTCCCAACTTGACTCTACCTCGGTCACATGATGCTTCCCTAAATTGAAGTCATGTGTGGGGCTTATACCTAAGCATGAAAAGCAATGCTCACACTTTCTCCACCTTAATTGGCATTTGTATTAGTTATTTTTCATGGGTCCCATCAGTTTCTTATGATATACATTTCATTTTCCTCGGGATCCCTGGGCGAGCATCTAGAAGGTTCATGATTGACTTTTATCTTTTTCTAGCTACAAGTCTCTAGGCCTTCAACTCCTTCTTCCCATGAAATGAGGGACAATCCCTTCTTAGGTAAGTACACCCGAAAATCCCAAAAGGTAAGGAGATGAGGGGATGAAGTGTGGAAAGTGAGGATGAAGTGTGGAAAGTGACAAGTATTATTAGGATTGGCATGAGGACTCGTCAAGAGGACCTCCTAGTAGCACACCTATCCCTAAGGGTGACCCACTTACTAGGGCGCAATGTCAACCACCAAAGTGAAACCGGGTAAAGAGCATAATGTCCAAGCAAATGTTAAGTAATCAAAAGCAGTTATAGATGCAAAAAACTCAAATCCCTCAAATATTGAAATGACACTCACCATGATACCTGGATTGCACCTCATGGAGCAAGACCCAATGTCTTCCGGAATCCAGCTGATGTGGTGGATACCGTCATGATGAACCTGGAACTATGGCGGCGAGGTGGGTCTCTTTCTATGCAAGTGGACACTGCTGGTCAAGATGTCCCTCAGTATTCCATGTCTGTGACCTGAGGGCCTTGATACATCATCTTCTTAGTTATCCCTAGGAGTTGGGGATAACAAAGCTTAAAATCACAACATTTTTGAAACCATGGCCTGAAAAATCGATATTGTTACAAACATAATCATGAAAAACAAAGGGGGGGAAATACATAAAAATAAATAAAGAGAAAAATACAACGAAACTAAGGGGAAAATAAAGTTTGGAAAAAAAAGAAGATATTTTAAAAATGATTAACCAATAAAAATAATAAAAATAAAATGATTTAAAAATAAATAAATTGAAAATTAAAAAGAAAAAAAACAAAATTAAATAGCAAATTAAAAATAAACAATAGAGATAAAATTAAACTCAAAAAATAAAACAAAGGGTGAAATCACCCCCCTCCCGGTGACCCTCCCATCCCCCAACCCGCACATACCCCCCCCCCTTCCCGAGTCCCAACAC
>CBVK0100410352.1:0-12507 GCA_900067695.1 Picea abies | reverse complement strand
TATATATATATATATACTTTATGTTGTATACATTCAATATTAGTTTTCTTCTATAATGTCTGCAGATCACCAACAGTAAATAGACATGTATCTTTCTATATGTAATATAAATATATCATGGAATAAATAACATTTCGTACTAGTTATGATTCAATTCTATGCAGGAATCGAGGTCTCGAATAAGTATTATGACTCTAAGATCTACTTACAGAAATATAAATACACCCATATATAAACTTAGTTTATATATGCATAAGGAATTTTGATCCACTAGTAATTTATCCTACAGTTACCTCCGTGTAGTAGTAATCTAGTTTACAAAATGAATTCTTCCATAATTTAACCATGCATAACCTTTCAACTATCATAACTAATAAAAGGGAAATTATAACATTTATTCAGAATTTAATCCAACAATAAAGTGTCATTCAAAACTAAATTTGTGAGGTGTTCTGATGGTTTTTATACTTGATACAATCAAACAGATTCTACCCAGGGTATTATATCAATTCAGAATTAATAGATGCACTATACCAGTTATTTAATCATTCAAACAGATATGGGAAAGATAACATATCTTAATCATTTTGTTGGGAGACAAAGGGAACAACCATGTTCCTCCCAACCTGAGAATAGGATAGCCAAATCACTTGTCCATTTCACCCCCTAGCCTGACCATGAATCCATGAGGGCTAACTCAGAACTCCTCCTCAGCAAATGCCCTTCATCTTCAACAATCTTCTCCTTGCCTCACACTCAACAAGTAGTGTTCATAATGGAAAGATATCAGTAAAAATTTCCCCAGCATACTAGGCAACGTCCTACCTCCTCACATATGTTATATATCCAAAACCACAAATTCCTAGGTCTTTTTTCCCCTTGGGAATTTTCGTAGATTTCCAAATCCTTGATTTTCAGGGGCTGTCAATGGCCAAATTCTTGATTTTCCACTTGTAACAATAAGCCCTGAGGTAGTTCCAACATGTTCCCCACTCATGGAGTCATGGTCAGCTGATTTCAACATGGTTGTTCCATTTGTCCTCCTGCAATAATTATAAAATATTTTTTTTTATACAAGTGTCATAGTCAAGTAGTTAGTTGGGTCAAATCAGATATCTACCCAACAGTCAAAATCATTAATTACAATTAACCAAATTTAAAATTAACAATTGCCATAAATGGAAAAAATCTTCCAATTTCTAATTTACCAGAAATAGAATAAATTTCCTAAGAAATTTTAAATTCAAAAATAATTTATTTTTGGGGATGTTACAACTACGCTTCTATGGAATACTTTATATTGTGTAAATATATATTTTTTTGGTTATGCATTGCATCCTACATATTTAATAGTGTGTTATCCTTTTGTTATCTTATGAGCCATTGATTTAATTTTGTTCGGATACATGACTAATGATGGGGCCTCTGTTTCCATTGCGAAAGTACACATCAATCATTTCAAGATCCAATCCTCCCCTTTGGTATATGGACAATTTTTCTCAACTACGCATATGGGAGAAAATACCCATGGAAACCTTAAGCTAAGTGTTCACTCATGCATTAAATTTGAAATGCTTAATTTTCGTGAATTCATTCTAAACATTGTTCTAGATTCTACATTTAAATTTTTGTTGGTTTGTTGTAGAAATATGTTACTGATATTCTTGGCAATCCCTTGCAATATTTACATGCTCGGTGGCTTGGGGATTGACGAGAACATTGCACTCCAAAGGTACTTGAGTTCCAACTTACAGTGTTGAAAGAGAAAAATAACCCTCCAGGTTTTGTTGAAGGAATACATGTTCCACCCTAGGATACCATTATTATGTTATATTTACACTAGGATCCTATTGAAAGTTGGTTACTTGTATCTTTAGTCCCTAAGGAAACATGGAAGGTAAAACCCTGTATTGAATATGAATTTCACTATTTAATAGTTACAGTTGCATATATTGTATAGAGATTAAAGACTCGTTTAAGCATTATGTCGACATTGTAATAGGTAGCATGTTGTTTATGTATTTATGTCACTTGTACATTTGCTTCTGAGTTTATTAAAAGGAGAAGTATTGTAACCTTCTTCTACATTTAATATAGTTGAATTTAATGGAAAAAATATTTGTAATAGTCAATAATTATTTTTTTGTGTATTAGATATTCATATAGAACGGAAAATCCATATGGTAGCAACATATATACATATATGTATTTCAATTATGATATTCACTCAAAGTTTTGTTTGGTAAATGTACAATTTAGATATTCTTCATGCGGATATCTATACATGTAGATATAATTATAGATATGGTGTAGATTCTACTTATAATGGTAATACTTTTGTTCAGAAATCTATAGATGCATACACTAGTATTTCCTGTAGAATCTATACTTAAGAATAGTCAACCTATAACAATCTGAAATAATTTTAAGCATGTTTATACTTGAAACTATATTCATACTTATGCAAAATATTCCTACTATCAACAGTAAAATCAAACTGATATGTGTTCCCTATTATAGATTTCATAGGATACATCATTTGAATAGTAAACTTCTATAGATTCACCAACAACTATCACACATAGTACTTTCTTAGTTCATCTCACTGATAAATTCAAATTGTAATGAAAACTTATCCTACAATTCATTTCATTTTTCCAGCTAGTATCCTTGCTTTGCTCACCCCCTAGCCTAACCATGAATCCATGAGGGCGAACCCCAAAGCTCCTCCTTCACAATATTCCTTTTTCAGATTCATAAATTCTCCTTGCCTCACACTCATAAATTAGTGTCCATAACAGAAAGAAATGTCCTTTTCCCCTTGCATACTAGGTAGCGTCCTACCTCCTCCCATATGTTATATATGAAAAGGCATCTTGTGCCTAGGTATTTTCCAGTTGGGAATTTTCATAGCCTTACAAATACCTGATTTAAAGGGGCTGCCAGTGGCCAGATTCCTAATTTTCAACTTGCAAAATTCATCCCTGAGGTAGTTCAAGCATGTTCCCCACTCATGGAGTCATGGTCAGTTGATTTTAGCCTGGTTGTTCCATTTGTCTCTCAGCAATAAATATAAAAATATTTGTTTTTTACAAGTTTCATAGTCAAATATTTGGTTGGGAAAATCAAATCTTTTCCCAACAGTCACAACAATAAATTACAATTAACTAATTTTCAAATTCGTAATTTCCATAAATGGCAATAATTTTCCAAATTCGAATTTACCAAAAACAGAAATAAATTCCTAAGTGCATTCAAACTTTAATAATAATTTATTTTTGGGGATATTACATAGGTGGACTCAATACAAGACCTATGGATAACTCCATTAGGTTTAAACTATTTACTTTCATATGAATGTTATTTCCTTTATTGCCATGATTAGAATACAAAATTCAACATGAAAAAAATTACAACTCTTGTATGGCATAGGTAAAGTTTGAAAGGAATACCATAGTTTGAAGATATTCGTGGTGGTACAATTCATTCCTAGAAAAAGAGTTCGTTGAATCATTTTAAAGGTTTATCTCCAATGTTTTTATCTTTTAAATAAGGATTTAATAATACTCTCTTTTTAACTTTACACTTCTCTTATAAAGGAGTCATATGAAAGGGATACACAAATTTTGTTTTATTTCAGATGTTGAAAATAAAAGAAAAGAACCTTAGATATGGATCATTGTTAATTAGTGAACAAATGAATACATGTATTTGAGTTTGATAGGAATCAAGATATTAATCCTAGTGACAAATGATTAAATATTTTCTAGTTCTATGCTCAGAGTGAAAGTAAGACTCTTGAGTACTTTAGAGATAGGGTTTTGATGAAAAATTATTTAATTAATTCTAAGAGAATTAATTTAGTTTATGGGAAGAAGATTAAACTTAAGTGGTGAGAATTATGTATCTCGGGTTTTAAGGACATATCTATTTTGACATTGTCAAGATAAGAGTTGATGAAGAACGGTTCCTTTTTTACAACCTAACAATTTTATTTATTTATTTATGTTATTTTGGGTTTGTTACATATGGTATAAGAGTTGTTGGTTACAACACTTAGGCCTAAGGGAAACACAAGAAATTTATTTTGTTAAGGGAAAAATCTAGCAAAAAATATTTATTGTTACCAACTGACTGTGTCCAAATTGTCTTTTGTAAAACTGTCAGTGCAAAATGGAGAAGGAGACAGACCTAAGAGGAACATAAATCAAGAGCTTCCTAGAAACACATAACATCACAATGAAGGAAGATCAACCACCCAAGTGTTGGAAATGATGAGGAATCTTGTTGTGGAATTGTAGGTGTTACGTAGTATAGCAACATGAAATTAATGAAATGTTGTTACGTAGTATAGGAACAAATAATATTCCAATGAATAATGATATGGAAGAGGAGGCTAGTAAAAATTCCTCAAAGAATTCTAGTCATGAAGCAAAAACAGGAAACATATCTTCTAAGGAAACACACATGAAACAAAACAAAGCATCTACAAGAAAGAAGAGAAAACAGTTGGATCACTTGGAAGGTGAATTGAAAAAGATAAATCCCTCCACTTTTATGGAGAATCAATGACTAGAGAAGAAGTTGAAGCTAGGCTACTAGACATAAAGAAATACTTTCATATTTATAATTATTCTAGTAATATGAAGGTGAGAATGACCATTTACAATTTAAAGGGGAAGGCTGCTATCTGGTGGAAAGACCTAAAACTAGTGAAAGGATTGAAAGAGAAAAGGATGGAATGGTCAGAATTCAAGAAGCATTTCAAGAAACAATACCTATCAGAAAGTTATTATGAAATAAAAACTAAAGAATTTTATGAATTGTGACTAGGACAAATTTCTATGGATGATCTAATTAATAAATTTCTAGATCTGTTGAGGTTTGTGCCTTATATAAAAAAAGATAAAGTAAATATTCAAAGGTTCTTGAGTGGTCTACCACAGTCTTATAAAGACATAATTGAATTTGATAATATTAAATCTTTGAATGAGGTATTTAGGATGGCAAGAATGTATTATGAACAGTATAAACAAAGATCTGAAACTCCTAAGGCATGGAAAGATAGGAAGCATGATAAATTGAATCAATGGAAGAAAGTTTTCCAGCTGACCCCTTACTGTAACATGACCAAAGGATTCCAAATGAAGGACTATCCCTCTAGCACACAACATTCTCATGGGGGAAATAAACCAATTAATTTGGGATTCAAGAAGATAGTGGTAAGCCTCAAAGAACCATTTAAATGTTGGGAGTGTGGAGAACATTATTTGCGGAGAAATTTTCCACACCTAAACCCATCAATTAAAACTTCAGTCCACAATCTACAAGAATCTTCAATAGTTTCATATATTGGCAGAAACATTCACAAAATCAATGCATCTTTGAATGGAAGACATGCATATCATCAATCCACTATTGTGGAAGTTGAAGGCAAAATTCACAACAACAATGTATCTATACTAATTGACCCTGGAGCTAGCTTTATCTATATTACCACAAATTTGGTAGAGTATAAAAATCTAAAGAAGGTGAAACATGCTAAATCCTAGTTAGTACAGTTAGCAACAGGGACAAAAATAAAGGTAAGAAAATTTGTTTATGATTGTGAACTAAGTATAAGTGGACATAACACAAAGTTAAATATGAACGTGTTACCTTTAGGTTCGTATGACATAATTATTGGAATGGAATGCTTAGAAAAGCATAAAGTGAAACTGAACTGTTACAAAAATTCATTTGTGTACAAGGATGAAAATAATGCAACAATAACAATACAAGGAATCAGAAAATGAGTTTCTGTGAGACAAATATCAGCAATGCAACTCAAGAAATGTATTAGTAAGGGTTGCAAATTGTATGTTATTCATGTAAATAATATTTTGGAAAGAGAAATCAAACCAAGTTTGGAAGACTTTGTAGTTCTTTAGGGATTTAAAGATGTATTTGTACACTAGTACATATTGTAAAAATTTTGACGTTTTATTTGCGATGCTATGGACAAAATTGGCCATACTGTAAAAAAATAGAGGAAATTTTAATTTTTTTTTCCATATTGTTTGATATTGTCGCTATTGCCACGTTAATGTCTCTCTTGCCATGTTGTCATCTCTCTTTCCATAGTGTCATCTCTCTTGCCATGTTTTCCACATATTAGTCTCTCTTGCCACGTTTGTGACATAATCGTCTCTCTTGCCATGTTTATGAATATAGTTGTCACAGTTGTGACATTGTGGAAACTACGTTTTCCCCCTCCAACGGTCACCTATTATTTTGACCAAGTCAACTTTGATTTGGTCAATGATTATTGGAATTGTGACATTATAAAATCTATAAATATGTTGCATTTTATGGATGTTGCGACAATTTTTCTATATAAACGACACTTCATAAATGGTTTTTGGGTCTTCTCGGCTAGAGTACAACTATTAAAAGACATTGTACTAGGGCTCTTCTTGTCTCATTTTAATTTTTCGATAGATCAAATTTTAAAGGAAACAACTATTAAAATACATTGTACTAGGGATAGAGTACATGATGGGAAACGATGACTTGTGAATGGGGCCAATGTTGAAATCTTTTCAAAATGTTTATGTATGACATCATACAACGTTGAGTCTTGAAACCATCCCATGCATTCAAGGCATGTTTCTAGTCTAACCATGTAAAATTTCGATGCATATAGGCACATATTGAATAAATTTCAACATTGGCCCCATTCACTACTCACTATGCGGGGTCGATGCATGACATTTTTGGTGGTTGAATTAGAAGTTCCATGACATTTCAAGAAAGTTCCAACAAATATTCTACAAATGGAAACAATGAAATTTGACATTGAGACACCCATTATAAACATTGTTGCAAACATGGACAATCTCAAATATTATGTGGTTGGGACATCATATATCCTTCAATATTGAAACCCTCCCATACCGTCAAGGCATGTGTCTAGTCTAACCATGTCAAATTTCAATGCATACAGGCACATATTGAAGAAATTTCAACATTGGCCCCATTCACTAGTTCTCACTATGCGAGGTTGGTGCATGACATTTGTGGTGGTTGAATTCGAAGTTCCATGACATTTCAAGAGAGTTCCAACAAATATTTTATAGATGGAAACAAAAACATTTGAAAAATATGAGACGCCCCATTATGAATGTTGTTGCAAACATGGACGATCTCAAATATTATGTGGCTGGGAAATCAAACATCCTTGAGTCTTGAAACCCTCCCATCTAGTCAAGGCATGTGTCTAGTCTAACCATGCCAAATTTTGATGCATACATGCACATATTAAAGAAATTTCAATGTTGGTCCCATTCACTATTGCTCACTATGTGAGGTCGATGCATGACATTTGTGGTGGTTGAATTGGAGGTTCCATGACATTTCAAGAGAGTTCCAACAAATATTCTACGGATGGAAACAATGACATTTAAGAAATATGAGATGCTCCATTATGAACGTTGTTGCAAACATGGACGATCTCAAAAATTATGTCGTCGGGACATTAGACATATTCCTTGAGTCTTGAAACCCTCCCAAACCATAAAGGAATGTGTCTAGTCTAACCATGTCTCATTTTGATGCATACATGCACAATTTGAAGAAATTTCAACATTAGCTCCATTCACTGCTCACTATGCAAGGTCGGTGGAAGAAATTTCACTATGCTCATTCACCTTCAAGGAAGGCCCCATTCACTATTATCACTATGAGACATCCATTATATTAAACATTGATGCAAACATGGATGATCTCAAATATCATGTGGGGGCATCAAACATCCTTAAGTATCAAAACCCTCCCATACCTTCAAGGAAACTATCTAGTTTAACCATGTCAAATTTCAATGCATACAAGCACAGATTGAAAACATTTCAACATTGGACCCATTCACTACTCTCTATGCGGGGTCATTCGAATAAATTTGTGATGGGTGTATTTGAAGTTCCATGACAAATTTCAATATAGTTCCGACAATGATTCTATAGAAGGGAATGACAAATGATAACAATGAGAGGTGCATCATGATGAACACTGATGAAAATGTGGATGATCTCAAATATTGTGTGGGGACATCATACATCCTTGAGTATTTAAACCCTCCCATACCATCAATCGATGTGTCTAGTCTAACCATGTCGAATTTCGACGCATACATGCACAATTTGAAGAAATTTCAATGTTGTCCCCATTCACTTCTCACTATGTGAGGTCGGTGCAAGATGACATTTGTGGTGGATCAATGAAAGCAGTAATAAAAATGATGTGCTGATGACATCATATTATGAATAATATGTGAGTGAATATGATGAGATGATGACATCGTTCTCACCAACATATGTCCACTTAGTCACAATGACACATATTTGATATCCTCCAACATTAAAGAAATCCCCACATCAGCAGGGAGTTTAAGCATTTTCAATAAATGTGAGTTATTCATGCATTCTCCTACCTCATGGAAATTCTCTTGTGATCATTCTCACCATTATTCACATAACCCCCACACTATATTCCCGAATCCCTTTAGTTACTCAATAATCCAAATTTATAAATGACCAAAACTAATGCATCAATGATGGAATAACAAACCTTGGAAGAGAGATAGATGGTTGTATATAAGAATAGAGGCAAGGAAAATTAGAAAATGTTTAAACCGGTGCCCATGAAATAGTCACTTATTAATTATTTAAGAGTTAAGACAATACTCCACTAGGTTTCCCATAAAGAAATCAATGGTCGATGCAAGATGACATTGGTGGTTGAATTGAAGCTTCTGTGACATCAACTCGACTTGGTAATTCAATAATCAAACCCTCCTTAAGTATTATGCGGTAACATCAAATATTGTTAAGTATCGAAACCCTCCCATACCTTAACCCCATGCCTTTAGAAAAATTAGAAAACCTTTAACCAATTATCTAGTTAGTGATAGTTGGAAGAAATTAGAGTGGCATTATGATGATCCAACTCAGTACAAAAGTGTACCTAATTACAACTTGAAAGAATGTTTCCACAAAAATACTCATCCACAAGAGAAATTTTTTTTTGACTTGCTCATCCAATAGAGGAGGGAAGAAAGACATATCCTTATGATATTGTGCACCCACTGGAAGAGTAGTACCATGACATATCAAATATGATCCCCATTATGCCCATTATGAACCTTGTTTCAAACAAGGATGATCTCAAATATTATGTTGTCGGGACATCATACATCCTTGATTCTTGAAACCCTCCCATACCATCAAGGCATGTGTCTAGTCTAACCATGTCAAATTTCGATGCATAGAGGAACATATTTAAGAAATTTTGACATTGGACCCATTCACTAGTGCTCACTATGTGGGGTCGGTGCATGAAATTTGTCGTGGTTGAATTGGAAGTTCCATGACATTTCAAGAGAGTTCCAACAAATATTCTACAGATGGAAACAACAACATTTGAAAAATATGAGATGCCCCATTATGAACATTTTTGAAAACATGGATGATCTAAAATATTATGTGGTCAAGACATAAAAAATCCTTGAGTCTTGAAACCCTCCCATACTATCAAGGAATGTGTCTCCTCTAACCATGTGAAATTTCGATGCATACAAGAACATATTGAAGAAATTTCAATGTTGGCCCCATTCACTAGTGCCTTTCTAATGAGTGTGAGGCATATTAATGTGTCACACTCATTAGAGAGTCACAATCATCATATATGGTGGTCATTTAGGCACATAGAAAGGAAAGTGAGACTTGTGTGATGGCCCAAATCCTAATGCATGACTTTTTTGAAGCATATAAAGTAAATTGTATTTCTCAATTCCCTGGATTTTAGCCTTCGACCATGGAATAGGCCCTAACAACCATCCAGGGTTTACCAATCCTTGAAATGATAACCATATGTCACTCATGGTTTAAATATTATAGGGCCCTAGATATGGAACATTAACCCGATAAGTTAATGTAGTTGTTACAAGTTTTAGAAATTTACATCACATTATGGCAAAGTATATCAAAACAGTTTATCATACTCTAGATTTAGTTTAGCGGAGAGTACATTTTAGTCATTTATTGAGTTAGTTTTGGAAATGGGAGTAAATTTTCTAATTTTACTCATTTTACCCATCGGTGCACTACCTCTACCAGTCGACGACACAATGGGAAATCTAGGAACCCCACTAATTCCCCCTCAGGACACCCAAATATACTCAGTTTTCTTAATTCAACCTTATATGGTAGGAGAGATGGGTCTATTCCATGAAATACCTACTTTCGTTTTCCTATATATATTCTCCTATGGTAAATATCATCATCAAAGAAGGTCTTTGAATTTGGGGTCAAGGATTCTTCATGCCTCGAAGTAGATCTCACTCTCTACTACTCTACCTTGGATGCCACAAATCTTCCCACAAGTACAACTAAAAATCTCCCCATAGGGTTATGGGCAGAGTTGCATCTACAAATCATGTGAATAAATTTTGTTGTTGAAGGGGCTCAAACACATGTCGAAAATATTAATGTTGAAGGTTGGGATAAGGCTGGGGTGGATGCAAAAAATGCACCTATGGAACTTGATGCTCAAGAATGTGTGGTTTCCACAAATGTTTACATGGAATAATTTTCCCAAGGGCCATTACAAAGGGTGGATTGAGTGTCAATCTTGATATGGGAGAACCCAATGAGGGGATTATTGATATTTTTCCAGAGGGATACCAAATAGCATGCTCCATAATTGGGAATTATTCAATGTTGAGTGATGTCCAATACATCAGATGGCTCAATGGAGAGATTGAGCCAATGTTTGAGATAATGGTATCCACATGTTAAACAATTGTTCATTACGTTGAGGATTGAAAGGGAGTATATTGCTATTGATAATATTACGCATGGTCAAATATGTTTTAATCAGTTTTTTTGATGTTGGGTTGAAGTCATTGTCTAATGAACACCAACATAAAACATAGAGGAAGTTCATTGAGAGGAATAAATATGACTAGACCCAATTTATCATTGACAATATCTTGATCCATGTACGAGGGTGTGAGAAATTGTGCATTCTTGTTGATATTCCAAGGAAATGTGAGATGGTTAAACCACAACATGTATTATGAACTTTTTCATTACAAATATTTGTAGAGTTTCTTAGAGGAATGTAGGTTGATTATTGGTGTTCTCCACATGCCACTAAGATAATGTTTAAAGGATACACAATATTTCACCTTGACTAGGAGAAAACAACAACATGACATGAGACATGGTTCCTAAACAAAATGGCCACATGAGATACTTCATGACAACATGTTACCCGTCCAAGTGTGCACATGCTAAAATCAATCCCTTTGCATGCCCAACATTTAGAATCGGGTACCACTGATGAGAGGAGTACAACATGTGACATAGAGAAGATTGTTTGATTGGTGTGTAAGATAAAACAATATCATTGGGATGTAGAGTAGATTTCTCAGTTGGAAAATGAGCTGTATCAGTCTCATTAGTGTGAACAATAGTTGTAAAAATGACATAATTTCAATTTCATCATTAACCTAAAACTAAAAAAGCACCAAGAAGATATCGTAGACAGATAACTAATACTAGAGAAAGTACATTACTATAATTTTCCTCTATTATTAACTTCAGGGATCTTGTCTCATGTTTCCACACCAACTCCAAATTTTAAGCATTGTTCTTTCACAACAACTCCTTCAAATTTTGACCATTGTATTTTCACAAAAACTCCTTCAAATTTCAATTTGTGTGTCAAATGCAAGCAAGTTATAATATTTTTGAATGTTTCTTACCATTATTGATCAGGTTAAAATTAATTAAGTTTTAGGTTACTGTAATGGGACATGGACATAAATTCCATCTCATTTGTAAAATCAAATTTTATTATGAACATGTGTGCTAGTCTTGTTGAGCATTTGCATACAATAAAGAATATAATCAATAAAATGTATAGTATGTTTCAAAGTAATTATCATATACCCTCCAATTTCTAACCTCCAAAGAGCTATAGAGACTTGTAGATGCTACAACTCTGCCCATAGACTTGTGGGTAGAGTTGCATCTACAAATCATGTGAAGAAATATTGATGTCAAAGGGGATCAAGCACATGTAGAAAACATTAGTGTTGAAGCTTGGGATAAGGTTGGGGTGAATTTGAAAAAATAATCTATGGAACTTGATGCTCAAGCACATGTGGGGTCCACAAATTTTGACATGGAATGTTTTTCCCAAGGGCCATCACAAAGGGTGGGTTGAGTGTCAATGTTTATATGGGAGCACCCAATGAGGGGCTTATTGATACTTTTCCAAAGGGATACCAAACAACATGATGCATAATTAGGTACTATTCAATGTCGAGTGAGGTCCAATACATCAACTGGATCAATGGAGGAATTGGGTCAATGTTTGAAATAATGGTCTCCACATGTTAAACAATTGTTCACTGGGTATTCATTTTCCCTTGTGTTGTGTATGACATGGAAGAGATATTTTCCC
>CBVK0100410351.1:0-12508 GCA_900067695.1 Picea abies | reverse complement strand
TATATATATATATATATATATATATATATATATATATATATATAATTCGTGTATCATTCTCGTTTTCACGTGTAATGGAATGATACATTCCATTACCATTTGAATACAAAAGGATATGAATTCTCATATTTATATATATATATATATATATATAACCAATTGTGTAGTTGAGTAAAAATTGGAAATGCACATGGAACTTGGCACGGTCATCATTATAGGATTTCAAGTTGAAGGTTACCACTATACTTAAACGATAGTGGGATAGAATTGTGAAAAGATAAATTCAAGGATCTGTGTAATGACGTACTTAACCCCAAAGCTTCAAAGCAATCACATAAAATGTAGAAAAAAACCAAAGAACACAAGAGAAAATATATAAACCTTTAGAAATACTCTTGATAATTAAAAATAGGGATCTATGTTCACTTACCTCTTCAAGGGGAAAACCTCCTAGAGAAAATATCCAATTATAATAATAATTATTTATAAAACATTACATAGCCTTCTACTCAATATATAACTATCCAAAGATAATGTTAACTACATATGGACCCACTTATGACGAGGGATTTCCAAAGATCCAGTTTAACATTAGTGCTACAAACACGTTGAGATACACATGCACTTCATCAAAAAGCATATTCAAAATTTCGTTCTCAAAGTACTATTTTTCCGTATAGATGATTGAGTTGTAAACAATTTTACAAAGTCTCGTACAGAAACGAAGTTTTCCAAACTTCGATCTATGTTGAGAGTTGAAGAAGTTGTCATTAAGGAGGCATGGGCGCTAGTGCCTCCCTCCTTCTCCTATAGTGTCACATTTGTAAATCCTTCAATATTATCCCAAGTTGTCCTTAAGGGGGGATGTTAGTATATTTAGACATTTAGTAGTTAGTTAAGATCAACTTGGTCTAATGAATCTTTAGGTAAAAGTGTGTTTCTTTAATATGCATTTGTAATTATGTAATCCAATAGTCACGATATGTTATAGACATAAAGTGATCTGACGATTCATATTCTCCTCATGACTATGTTGAGATGTGGCTTGACACCCAATTAATCCATCATCTCTATTTAAATAACATGGAGGGTCATTTGTTGAATATCGATTGTGGGAAAATATTATGTACAATAATTTTCTTTTGCATTAATATATTTCCTCAAGTGGTTGCATTGGACAGAGTCATGGACCATTTCCCTATTTGAGGGTTTTAACCATGTAAAACACTAGTGTAGCAATCTTTGATCTAGTTGTGTGAGCGGTTGCTTAAGGTGTTTTTCTTGTGTGGAAATACCATTTTTTGTCGAACACTATCTAACAGTCATGAATAAACAATAAAAAAAATCATATACATATCAATCATACATAACCCGACCCTATATTGGGTCCACATATTTCAACTCAATTGGGAGTCCTTATGCACCTGCGGTTCTTCTAGTTGCACTTGAAAAATTGTCAGTAGCATCATATAACATAACAGATTTCATCATGTAATCATCTATTCATTTTCAATATCAATATACAGTTCAATCCACTCATAGGCCACAATAAATCATTACATCATATAACAAAATATAGCTATATCATACCATCACAAGGGTATCAAAACATAAACCATAAAATGATATATGTATACATCAAGCAATAATCAAACCAAAACAAATCAAAAGTTTAGATCACATCATCCATAAATATGTATTTGGACCAACTATATCATTCTTGCAACCATAATTCCCTCAAATAATGATCAATATATCAGTCAAAGAAAGTCAAAGAAAAAGAGGGCACTACAATTAAGCTACTAAATATACTACAAGTTGATGAATTAGATCAACCCATAAACAACTAAGATAAATACGACTAAAATTTAGTCACATTATAAAGGACTACAAATATAACACTCTTAGTCATCTCCCCAATAATATTAGTTTATATACGTGTTTTAGTTGTTTTTCTTGGTCACAAATCTGTCATTTTGTACTAGTGACTTGGTGTATTGAGTGTGATTCACTTTGACTATATCAAGTCATATAAAATATGGTGCTATTATTTCCTCTAAAAATTTCCCTCCATTGTTTATGTGTTTCCTCTTCTTACCCCTAACCCCTCCCCCCTCACCACCACCATCACCCCCTTCACCCTTCATAGTGACCCGATGATTCTTTACATCAATGTCTATCATTCCCTTCACAATCACCTTATGATTCTTCACATTATATTCTACAACTTGTACTCTTATCAACGATCAATTGGAACTCCCAGGAATAATGACATTGAAAGTGCATTCAAATAAAACAAAAATATCATCAAACATAATTTTTTTATCGTACACTTCATGATGGCATTAACATGACACTATATGGCTATGAATATGACAATAATTCAATGCTAAATGATATTATAATGACATAAGAGATTCATGATCAATCCATGTGACACATGAACGACACTAATATAATGCACATATGAGACAACATGACACAACTTAGATGCAAATTGATAGCATATGTATTAATATTTTGAGCATTGTAACTACAACACTAAGACAACACAATGATGAAGAAAAAAAAGACAACAAAACAAAAAAATTCAACATATTCAACAAGATATTTAAGGGCTATAATGACACTACAACATCGCATTGTAGTAGCAACTTCATGAAACTCATATTTTTTCTTTCATGAAATAAGACCACAAAAAATAAATTAAAAATAATAATAATAATAATAATAAAAACATTTTTTTAACCCCACCTGGAGCCCACTTGATTCAATGAATCAAGTGATGGTGGGAGGTGATGAGTCATGGAGAGGAATCAAAGAAGCAAGGACATGTGGGTGAGGTGGTGGATGGGTGGAGATCCAATTCAGTGAATCAAATCTCCACCCTTCCTACAATTTTTTGACACAAAATAACATAGTTTTGTTCTTTTGGCATAATATTCACCCCAACATCATAATTGAGTGTTATTTATACCATAGGAAATATTTTGATGAAGGATACAACTTTTATATTAAAATTTTCCTAATCCTTGACAAATTTTTACAAGTTAAATAAAAAAAATGACAAATATTTTGACATTGTCCAATTTTTTAAAAATTCTAAGTACCTAAAACTATTGAGAATTAGAAAATGTATAATAGTAAATTTGTGTCTCTCATCAAGACATTTACATAAGTATAAGGATTGTTAAATTCTGAGTTTGGGGTGAAAATTTATGCCAAAATATAATATACAAAAAATCATTTTTCCCTCGAACAAATATGTGTTTTATTTTGTAAATTGTTTCCAATCTATGTAGAATTGGAACAAACTTTTAAAAGAAACATTGTATATCTATGAAATATCTTTCCAACGAAATAAAGAGTGCCCTATTATGAGTTCTAAGTAAGACATTATGACAAAATTACTTAAACTAGTGTTGAAAATTAGATCCTTATGAAGGGGATCTAATATTATGGTAGAGGTGGTGAAGGGATGGATATTTGATTATCCACCACGCTCTCTACCCCTTCATCCTCCTTTGTCTCTCTTCCACCACCCATTTCCACCACAATCACTTGATTCATTGATTTGACTGGTCTAATTTTTGTGTTCTTTGTTTGCAACTTCTCCCCCTTTGACATCAATGACAAAGGGTTGCTCCCCCTAAGATTGGTCTTCCCTTCAAGCACTCCAATGTGCAATTTAAAAGTGTATCTCTAACTGATCATTATCCAGGCTGTCTTTGCTAGAAGTATCCAACATTGATCATTCTATTTGATTTTTTTTATTGATCAAACCTTCCACTCCAAAGTCATGGCATTGATCTTATGAATGGGGTGAATATTTTGTATTGACTTTATTTGAATTTGTTTATGCCTCCACGTTCCTTTCTGACAAGGACCAATTAGATGAATTCTCTTGTCCAAAAGAAACTTGAATTTCCATTTTTACAAGGAAATTCCATAGCCTTACCATTTCTATAAATGGGGTGTAATGTTTTGAGTGAGAATCAAACAATGAATCTCCCTACTATATTCATCTACATTATCACATCCTTTCGTTTCATCTCTCCATGTTTCTTGTGTTTGCTTCCTTTTCCAAAACTTTGAGTATTCTTCTTTATGTTTGGAAATAACATATTCTTCCCAGTTTTGTTTAGGAGGTCCTACTATGTTGATTCTACTGTAACGTTCTATGTGCCCATAGTTATTGCACTTATAAAATCAATGTTGTAATCAAATAGATGAGCAAATGAATTGTAATTTATGTTAGCAAACCCATGATAAATTATGGTTTTGTCACTTACATAGTCATCCTTTGAGGTTTTATAAGAACCTCTATTTCTATCTCTCATATGATCGCTTCTTGCATAAGCTCTACAATCGATTTCCTTATGACCAAAACTATTGAAAGAAAAACAACCACCAAGAAAGAGATTTTGGTATCAGTTTGTGAAAGGCCTTCTTGGTGGAACAAATATTATGAACTCATTCTTGTTATGAAGAATCGGGTTTTTGTTGGTCATCGTTGCCTTTCATGATGTTGCTTTCATTTTTTATGGATCCTTTGAGAATATTGGCATAGATTTTAGGCTTTTCTTCATTTTCCTTTTCTAATGGCTATTTGACCTTAGTGCTTGCATGTCCCTCGGGGTTTTTTTTTTCCGCCATAGCCAAGACCTGTCGTAATGAATGGTGACCTTTGGAAACTGAGAATATTATCTAATATTTCGGTACTCTTTCCAAAGTTCAAGTTTCTATTCAACTGGTCAGTTGTTTTCTCTAGTTTCTTTCTTAAGAAAACTATTTCAACTTCTAGCTTCTTGCAATTTTCTTTATTTTCTTTCAGTTGGCTTCTCACTACTTCTTATATCTTTTTTTCCTCTTCTAGTTGGTTCTTCAGGATGATAATTGTATTCTCTATTTCTTCAAGATATTTATCCTCTACTTCATATTTATGCAATTGCTCCTTCTACTTTATATTATTTTTCCTACGCTTATCTATTTCTTCTAAGACACTAACGAGTTCTACTTCAAGATCTTCTTCTGTTGAATCTGGCTTTTCTTTCTGATTATCTTCATTTTATTCATTAGTAGGATTTGTTTCCATGGTTAAGGAGAGAGATTCTTCTTCATCATCACTATCTTCCCTTTCTGCATATAGGCACTTAGCATCAAAATGTCATTTTCTACCACAATTAAAGCATTTGAAGGGTAGCTTACCTTTATATTTTCCAGGTCCTCCTTTTAGCTTTCTCACAAATTGTTCTTTTTTTGTCTCTGATTCACAGCTGGAACAATCACCATATCTCTCTTCACTGGATATCTCTTCATAAATGTTTTGTAGCTTGTCCCAAATTTGTTTATTTGATGTACACTTCAATACCTTGACAATGTCAGAATCTGTTAGGCCACTCAAGATGAAATCTATTTCTTTTTCATTATTTTCACTTGAATCCTTCCTAGCTTCATCTGTATAACCTGTTGTGATTGATTCTCAAATACCAAACCCAAGGGCCTTCAAATATATCTTCATTCTTATACTCCATGATGCATAGTTTGTTCCATCGAACAAAGGAGATTTGTTTATAGGGAGAGCCTCCTTACAATCCACATTTTATCAAGATCTGCCTTCCAGTGGTTAAATTATTTATGAAGGAACCTACTCTAACACCAGTTGTTGAAATTATGCTTATATTGAAAGGGGGTGAATCGATATAAGATACTTTTAACTTTATTTAACCATTCACCAATCATTCATTATCTAAGAAACTATAATCACATATAAACTCAAATTACAATGCATAGAGTTTAACATGGAAAACCAATTGGGAGAAAACCATAAATTTGTCTTTATAAATGTCTCTAGGCACCAACCTCCTATTAAAAATATTGTAGGCACCAACCTACTAGAGACAATAATATCCTTAACTAAGCACCAACTTAGAAAGATGTAGTCACCAACCTATTGGAGACACCAATATCCTCAACTGAGCACCAACTCAACAACATATGTAGGAACCAACCTACTATTACAATATTTGTAAGCACTTACCTATTGGAGACATCGATCCCCTCACCTGAGCACCAAAACAACAAGATATGTGTAGACATCAATCCAATATTTTCATACACATAGTACTTATGAATTCCTTGCATGCTTCATACTTCAGACATAGCTTCAAACCCTAGTCACATTTATCCTTCATTCCCTAGCGAGCCTCATGGCATCATTCCCAGAATATGATCCCAAACTGTAGCATCAAAACCTCATAACAACACACTTTGCAAAATCACAAACCTTTAGTCCTTCATAGCGCTCCTTAAGAACAATAAAATCCCAAGAAAAATCCCTCATACTTCTCTTGCACACCTTTAGATCCCAAAAATATACCACTGCTCCTTTAGTGCACCTCATGTCACTTTTGCACACCTCAGACTTGATCTCTTGCTTGGATACTCTTCAAATGTGCACATCTATAATGTTTTTATAGCATTTTGGTCCTCATTCCTAGGGAATTAGAGGGAATGTTGTATACTGTTGGAAAGGTATCAAAATAATATTTCCAACCATTTAACATATGCTCTCATTTGAACTAGGTGTCGAGGGTAAAAATTTCTTCAAAGATAGGGTATCCAAACTGAGCATCAAAAATCCAAAAACAATATTTTCAACAATATCCATCTTGCAATATTTCTCTTGGACATTTGTGATCTCCCACTATTTTTGACATCAATGACAACAATATTTTCAACAGTTTATTTATCTTATATATTACTAGTCTAGCCTTTTGTGTATAGAATATACAAAAAGTTACATGAAAATATTATAACATAAAATATATAATTTATCTTAATATTACAAAGTATTATAATAACAAATGCTTTTAGTAATAAATATTGTTATTGTTGGATATGTATTGAATTATTTGGAGGTAGATTGAAATAAATATTACTATTTTTCAGATATGTATTGAAATTTTAAGAAGAAATTTGAAGTTATAATGGTCCTTCTAAGGGAAATATAAAATAATAAACACATATGCCACATCATGCTAAGTAAGTTATAGGTGTTGTCTAGTGAAGATCAATCTATATCTCTCCATTAATAATGTTAGCCATGTAAGTTGGGTTAATGTAGAGATAAGAGGTGAGGGTTAAGCTAGGGGAATTTTGAGGTAAAAATGGACCTCAAAACAAAAAATGTGCTATCAAATTCAACTTTAAAAGAAACAATAGGATTCAAAATGAAGATGTTAACCATAAGGGTAAATATTTTTGGAGGGAAAGGAAGAAAACTACTTTTTTAATCGTATTTTTGACTAATCTCCTTATAATTTTAATCAAATTTCAAGTGTAGGCTCTTGTTGGATGTGAAATTAAATTTTGCATCCAACAAGTACCCACCATCTGTACTTTTGATAGATCCAGAGTGAGATAAACTCAAAATACATGAAAATACAAGAAACATGTATTTTCATATATTTCCAATTTATCTCACTATGGGTCTATCTAAAGTATGTAGAGCAGGTACTCGTTGGATGTAGAATTTAATTTTGCATCCAACAAGTGCCTACATTTGAAATTTGAATAAAATACAAAGATGAGTTGAAAATACAATTAAAAAAAATAGTTTTATTTCTTTTTCTTTGAAAATTAATAACACTTTTTTTATTATTTTCCTTAGAAGGCTCATTTTAAACCTCAAATTTCGCTTAATTTGAAAATAATAAGGAAACTTTTTCTAGTGAAAAATCAATCTATATCTTTCCATTAATAGTGTTAGCCTTGTAAGTTGGGTTAATGTAGACATAAAAGGTGAGGATTAAAAATAATCATAAGAATTTAAATTTTTGTGCACAGAAAATAAATGATAATGGATAATGGATAATGAATAATGAATAATGCACATACAATAAATGATGTGGTGTTATGTTTTTAAAATTTATAGCATTTTATATATAAATTATAACAAATTACTAACCTCAAAATGCATCTTCTTTAGGAATCATTTGGAAATTTTCCTATATTTTTTACACCTACCCCTAATTTGGAAGTTATTTGGATCAATACAACTTTGTAGTTAAGAATCCTTTGACAAATATGATACTATTTTACATTTAATAATAAATTTAAAACTCACTAAGCATGTTAAAAGTTGGAAAAGTCCAAATCATATAATGTTTAGACTTCTTTTTTCCTTAACATTATGGATGTAATTGATTATGAAAATATAAAGAAGATTAGTGTATGTCAATACTAAAGCTCAAATGACTCATTATTAAGGAAAAAAATGTTGAGGCCCGCAAATTTTCCTACAGCCTGCACCTACGATCATATAGGCCGTCGGGTATGACCATATTTTTTGGACCTCGTGCTTGTGACTTTTCGATACAGTATTCCCTCTTTTCGATGACTGAAGGGGTCATAATAGCCATGTGTTCTAGCTTTTAGGAGTTAACCGTTTGAATATGCAGAGGCTTGGAATATCCCTAATGGAAAACTATGATAATGCGATGCATTAATCACCAGATTCAGGTGAACTGTTACCCTGGATGGGGACATCTAGAAACCCCACTCACTCTCTCCCGATACAGCTGGCGGGGGATAATCCATCAGAAGCTCGCGACAATTTCTTTTCGCAGTTTTTTGGGGTTTCTGGTTTTTACTCTGGGCTTGAACATGAAGTTATTTCTTGGATGGGGGGAGAAGCTGAACTTGGAGTGGTTTTGACTTCCGGAGGTTTCGCAAACAATATCCCTTCTTCTTGCTCAGTTTCCTGGCACGGTTCGACTCCTATGATCTGTGAAGGTTCCTTTTCCCCCATTCAGTGTGGGTTCTCCCCTTCTTCAGTTGTGGAAAACTTTTCATGGTCGATCTCGGATCCCATTGTGACTGTGCTCCCCTCACCAAATCCGGAGGAGAAAGGGGTTTTTTCTGAGGGCTTTCCAGGTGTAGTTCTAGCAGATTCGACACTAGGGCATGCAAAATGGTTTTCATTGGAGTAGGGTCTAGCCCCAAACTTCTACTACCCTTTTGTGGATCAAGTTTACCTCTTAGAATAGTCGAAGGAGTCAGTGGAAGGGTTTATTGCCTCTAACTTATGACCCTCAAATTCCAGCGAGTGGGAATCCATTTTTGTGGGGAGCCTGGAAATAACACACAGTTGAATCTGGACCAAGGTCTTTCGGGAGCTCCATAGTCAAGGCAAAGGAAACAAAAAAAGTGTATTGGGGGGTAAATTCATGAAGGCAAGTAACACTTTCGTGAGAATCAGGTCTCCAAAATTTCGAAAGACCTTTTTTCGGCCGAACTAGTATTTCTTTCGACCGAAAGTCCTATTTTTTCGGGCGAACCTTTCAACGTCAAATTGAATGGTACCGTGACGATGACCTCAATTTTCATGTACAATTTTATCCAGACATATGTTTTTCATCCGGTAACATATTTTCGGTCAAAAGATATTCCGACCGAAATAATCTTTTGGCCGAAAGAACCTTTCGGCCGAAAAAAAATGTTTATATATTACCTGCACATTGCGCCTGGAATAGTTTTTATGAATTGTTGAATAGTAGATAGCGTTAGGCGTTGGTGCACGTCTTAGCGATTTTGATTCATGATAGGTGTTGGTGCACGTCTTGTTGGTTAGGAGATACATTAGACGAACATATTGTTGGTTGTGGACGTCGTTGTAGCGGGCAGATGTTGGAGAAGCGGGCGGACGTTGGTGTTGTGGGCAGGCGGACGTTGCTGCTATGGGCGGGCAGACGTTGGATCTCCGGGCGTTAGCTCTAGGTAATTTCTGCGTTAATTTTAAATTTTAGATTTTAGTTTTAAATTCTATAGATTTAGATTGTTGACGGGATCATATTCGACCATGTCCATGTACAAGCACAGGCCCGAATTCAGGCTTGTCCTTGTACATGGACAGGGTCGAATATGGCTCTGTCCATGTAAAGGGACATATTCGACCATGTTCATGTACAAGGACATGCCTGAATTTAGGCATGTGTCTGTACATGGATAGGGATGAATATGGCCCTGTCCATGTACAAGTATAGGCCCGAATTTGGACCTATCCCTGTACATGGACAGGGATGAATACGACCATGTCCATGTACAGGGACATGCACGAATTCGGTCTTGTCTCTATACATGGACAGGGTCGAATACGACCCTGTCAATGTATAGGGACATGCTTGAATTTGGGCCTATGTATGTACATGGATAGGGCTGAATATGGCCATGTCCATGTACAGGGATAGGCTTAAATTCGGGCTTGTCTCTGTACATGGATAGTGTCGAATATGGCCCTATCTATGTATAGGGACATGTCCGAATATGGTTAGTCTTAGTATTATTATTCTTAGTATTAAATTGTTAGATTTGAAATTGTATAAAATTGTATAATAGTTAGTCTTTTTATAAAATTGTATAATAGTTAGATTATTAAATTTTTAGATTTAAAATATAATAGTTAGTATTTGTATAAAATTGTTAGATTAGATTTTAGATTAGTGTTGACAGGGTTGTATTCAGCCCTATCCATGTACAAGGACAGGCCCGAATATTCAGCCATGTCCATGTACAGGGACAGGCCCGAATTAGTGCATGTCCCTGTACATGGACAAGGCCAAATTTGGGCATGTCCATGTACATGGAAAGGGACGAATATGGCTTTGTCCATGTAGAGAGACATGCTAGAATTATACCTTACATTACCAAAATTATACCTCCAAATTGTAAATACTGTTAGATTTAATAAAAACATTGTATCATAGTTAGATTATTAAATTGTTAGATTTAAAATTGTATCATAGTTAGTCTTCGTATAAATTGTTAGATTTCAAATTGTATAGTATTAGTCTTCGTATAAAATTGTTCGATTAGATATTAGATTTTCAATTTTATAGTGTTAGAGTGTTGACAGGGTTGAATATGTTCCTCTCCATGCACAGGGACATGCCTGAATATTTGGCCTTGTCCATGTACAGGGAGAGGCCCAAATCTAGGTCTGTCCCTATACATGGACATGGACGAATATGGACCTGTCCATGTACAGAGACAGACCAAAATTGTACCTTACATTACCAGAAGTATACCTCCAAAGAATAAATATTGTTACATCACTGTCAAAATGTAATCAGTTTATATTTTAAACAGTTTAATCTCAGATAATGTTTTGGTTCTGGCATTAATTTTATATATGTTTAAGCACCATCATAGTTTACTGTTATTTTTTATAAAATTCAATATATATTTTAATCAGTTTAATCTAAAATAGAGTTTTGGTTTTGGCATTCATTATATATATGTTTACGCAAGGGAGGAGTTTTATTTTATTTTTTTACAAAAATCAGTTTATATGAATGCAATCCTGGCCCATATATTTTTAGGAGGAGACATCCATTTACTCTAAACAATAATACTGTCCCATTTTAATATGTTACTTTATGTTCAAAATAAATTAATTTGAATAAAAAATATATAAATGTAATACTTGCTTATATATTTTGGAGGCTACATCCATGTACAAACCAAACTTGTTTTTCCATAATATGAATAGTATAGGATAGAGACAATACCTTCTATAAATTAATAATTTATGAACAAAATAGGATGCAGACACAATAGATTTAAAACACAGACACAACAACACCTAGACCATATTAGACACAAACAAGTAGAGGTATCATATGTTTATCAGATGGGATGACAGAGCCGAATTTGGCCCTGTCCATGTACAGGGACATACTCGAATTTAGGCATGTCCCTGTACATGGACATGGTTGAATATGGCCCTGTCCATGTATAGGGACAGGTCCAAACCTCCTATAAATTAATAATTTATGAAAACAATAAGAGCAGACACAATAGAGTAAAAACATAGACACAACAACACCTAGACCATATAATATAGAGAAGTAGAGGTATCATATGTTTATCGGATGGGATGACAGGTCTGAATTCGGCCTTGTCCATGTACAGGGATAGGCCTGAACCTCCTATAAATTAAAAATTTATGAACACAATAGGATGCAAAAAAATAGAGTAAAGACAAAGATACAACAACACCTAGACCATATCAAACACAGAAAAGTAGAGGTATAATATGTTTATTGGATGGGATGACAGGGTCGAATTTAGCCATGTCCATGTACAGGGGCAGGCTTGAATTCATGCATGTCCCTGTACATGGATTGGGCCATATTTGGCTCTGTACATGTACAGGGACATGCTCGAATTCGGGCATGTCCTTGTACATGGGCATGGACGAATATGGCCCTATCCATGTACAGAGATAGGCTTGAATTCGGCCATGTCCTTGTACATGGACAGGGTCGAATATGGCCCTGTCCATGTACAGAGACATGCCTGAATGATACCCTACATTACTAGAATTATACCTCGAAAGAGTAAATACTGTTACATCACAGTCAAAGTGTAATCGGTTTATATTTTAATCAATTAAATCTCAAATAGAGTTTTGGTTTTGGCATTAATTTTATATATGTTTATGCAC
>CBVK0100410350.1:0-12509 GCA_900067695.1 Picea abies | reverse complement strand
GAATCCCAGCTCCACCTGAAAGGGGTTGTGGCTAGTTGAGCTATGCAAGGATCAGTTGTAGCTATGCTAGACATAGGGATGACTCACATCCCATGTGTGGTGGTGTTTTGAATTTTACATGTGCAGGATATGTACGATCATCCGATTGACAACCTCAGTTTGGCCATTTGTCTGGGGGTGGAAGGTAGTGGATTTGGTGAGCTTGGTATCCAGGAGTGCCCAAAGGCTCAACCAGAATGTGTTGAGGAACCGACTGTCATGGTCTGAGATAATGGTTTGTGGGATCCCAAAATGTACCCATACTTGTTCAAAGAAGAACTTGGCAATGGCTTCTGCTGTGATGTTCTTCTTACACGCAGCTATAATTGCCATCTTTGAAAAGCGATCAACAATCACAAAAACAAAGTCATTTCCCCTCTTTCTGGATGGGAGGCCTGACATGTAGTCCATTGAGATGGATTCCCACGGCCTGTCAAGACTAGGCAGAGGGGTGTATAGGCCCTGTTTCTGAGTGGTCATTTTGGAAATAGTAGAGGTGGTGCAGGACCTGAGATACTTGCCAACATCCTGTCAAAGTTTTGGATAGTAGAAATGTTTCTACAACACTGCCACTGTCTTTTCGACGCCAAAGTGTCCAGCCACTCAACTATAGAGAGCTTCCCAAATCAGCTTCGCACGCTCGCTT
Organism: Picea abies; assembly: GCA_900067695.1. Lineage (NCBI taxonomy): Eukaryota > Viridiplantae > Streptophyta > Pinopsida > Pinales > Pinaceae > Picea > Picea abies. The sequence continues at coordinate 11,824 of CBVK0100410350.1, read as the reverse complement.
TCCTAGATGACACAACAACCCATTTTGAATATGGAAATTAGCGACCACTAAGTTGGCGCCCAACATATGGTAGGTGGTGGAGAAGTCAGGGTCTGTCTCATAGAGGTGGGGCCATCCGAAGGTCTCATGGATGCAAGAGTTTAGCAACGTCATGAGTGTCGTAATTGGAGGTCAACTGAGGCAATCAGGAACTCGGTTGGTACCTCCTGTTTTATACTTGATGTTGGGGTGGAACTGTTGTAATTATTTGGACCACTTCTGATGGTGGTCATTCTACAATTTTCCTTGGGTCTGCATGAACTGTAGTGGCTTGTGATTAGTGTGGATGATTGTCTCCTTCCTAAGAATGTAATGTCTCCACTAGCTGTAGGCTTGCACAATGGAGTACATTTCTTTGTAGTAACTAGGGTACTTACAGACAACATCTAATAATGTCTCACTATGATATGCCATGGGGTGGCCATGTTGAGTGAGAATGACACCCACAGCATAGTTTGAAGCATCTGTCTCTATCTCAAAGGGATGTTGCAGGTCCGGTAATGAAAGTAATGGGCATGAGAACAAACACTTATTCAAGACATTGAAGGCTTTTTGTTGGGACAGGCCCCACACAATTTTTTCCTTACTGCCACCCCTGGTTACTTGGCTGAGTGCCCATGTGATATGAGAGAATCCCAACATGAACCTGCAATAGAAATTGATGAGGCCCAAGAAGCTCCGAAGTTCAGTGAGTGTGGTTGGGGCCAGCTAGTCACGGATGACCTAGATCCACATGCACACCATGCCGATAAACTATGTAGCATTAGTAATGGACCTTGTCCATGCCGAAGGAGAGTTTTTCCAAGTTTGCATATAGTTTGTACTGTCGCAGGGTGTGAAGAACCTATTGAATATGCTGCAAGTGTTCCGCCCAAGTATTTTTTTAGATGAGGCTGTCATCGAGATACACCACTACAAAATTATAGGTGAAAGGTCATAGGATATCACCCATCATCCTCTTAAAAGTTGTTGGAGCATTTGTCAAACCAAAGGGCATGACCAATCATTCAAAAAGACCTTCTTTTGACTTGAAGGCGGTCTTCCATACATCTGTTTGTTCTACTGGGACCTGGTGGTAGCCAGACTTTAGATCACTCTTACTGAAGTGTTTGGCCCCTAGGATTTTATCAAGGAGGTCATCGATTCTAGGAATCGCGTACCAATTTCGGACTATAATTTTATTCAGGGCCCGGTAATCAATGCAGAGTCGCCAGGTCCTATCTTTCTTCTGCACCAACATGATTTGTCTCCCACAAGGTGATGAGATGGGACATATGTGCCCCTTGTGGAGCAGTTCTTGGATCTTCCTCTTGATCTCCTCATTTTCTAACAGAGAGCAGCGGTAGACTGGCCCATTGGGTAGCGGTGCACATGGGGTTAGATCGATGGGATGCTTGACCTGGCAGTGCAGAGGTACCGCGGTAGGAGAAGAGAAGATATCTGAGTATTCTACCATGACCTTATCCACTTGCTTCTATTGTGTGGAGAGATCGATCACGAAGGCTCTAGATGTGGCTGCGATATTTTTCTCACTCTGAGAGCGAATCACGAAGAAGAAAAATTTCTCGGTCTGAGAGATGACATTCTTGCATTGCTTGGCAGAGATCAAGGAAATATCACTAGTAGGGACTGCCTCGGGTATCCTGTATAATTTCCTGTTCAAAGTAATAATAGACTACGAGGCCTAGAATCATATACAACATGACATTTCCATAAATAAGGTTGGCCCAAAAGAACATTACAAAATTTGAGAGGATAAACATCACACAATACCTCATCTTTGAACACAATACCTCATCTTTGAAGGGCTTGATGTCGTACGACAGTCGACACTATTGGATGACGCGGAGATTGCTTCCTTGGCGGAGCCATCCAATGGTGTAGGTTTGTGGGTGTGACATTGCTGGCAGGGCCAGTCGCTTGCCAACCTCTACTGAGATGAGGTTCTTTTGGCTACCACTATCAATGATGAAGTGCAGTGGGGTGCATTTTACCCACATCTATGAATGGAAGAGGTGCTCACCTTCTTCTGGATCGTCTGGTTCACCAGGCTATGGCTTGGTGCTAGAAACTATGGCACTGGTTTTCGCGTCAACGATCTATCTTCCCCTTTCTAGTTTTGACTCAGAGTCAAAACCCACATCTGATTTAGAGGCTTTCACTTCGGCCACCAACGACTGCTTTGAGCGACAGTTAGCAGTGTTATGCTAAGGGCTCTTATGGAAGTTGCACCACTTCCTGGTATCTTTCTTTGTCTTTCTGGTGTCCTTCTTTTCTTGTGGCTTGGACTAGTTTTCCTGATACTGTCCATCTTTGCTATGTCCTCTATTTTGTGGGTTGGGGCCACCCCTTCCTGGATTTTTCTGTGAGAGCTTCCCAAGCACAAATTGTCGCATCTTTTGTTTGAGCTTCTGCTCACTTTTGACGGCATATCGATAGGTCGTACCCAAGGACGAGATGTCCAGAAATTCCATTTCAATCTAGATGTATCTATGCAAAGCAATGAGATACTTGAGCACCAGATGTCACTCTGAATCTTTGATACCCAGCTTGGTGCGCAAGTTATGGAAGATATCTATGAACTCTGTGGCACTTCTTGGTCTCTTTCTTGCCGTAGTGTGGTCCATTTGGTATAAAAGTCATCATAACTTTCAACGGGGTAGTATTTTTCCTTAATAACATCCCTGAAGGATTCCCAGGTGGCCACGACTGTAAATAATGAGGGTTTCTCTGTTTCATTTTCCTCACAGAAAGTTTCCCACCAAATTTTGACATGCAGAATGGGTTTGAGGAGTGCAAAAGTAATCTTTTCTCTATTCGAAAAGTTATGGACAGAAAAATACCCTTCTAGTAGATTCAACCACTTGTCTACAACATCTACATCTATATTACCTTCAAATATAGGAATATCTAAGTTGATTTGTACCTTGAAGGGGGCGACACCTCCGCTTGAGGAAGATGTGTCGCCTATTGGTAACCGTCGAAGGATTTGCGCGAAACTATCCATCATCTCGTTCCTCTGTTGCATGAGGAATTTCTCGAGAAACATTTTGAAAGGATCTCCTCTCCCATCATTTTTATTTTCTCCTACCATGAGAGGTCACTTGGGCATGCGAGATCTTTTGTACTCAAGAGAAACAAGCTCGAGACCCAATTCTTTGTACCCTGACCTCATTGAGGACATGCATTAAGACGACAAGGAGCAGACCCCTATGATACCCTTGATGTGGATTTTATGAGAATAATGAAATGAATACAGATTATTAAAATATGCTTAACATAGAATAACAAAGATACAGTAAAATTGGTTTTCAATTCAATAAGGAAATAAGATGAAAGTGTAAAATGCAGTGGAAAACAAGCTTGTTGGAATGGTGGCGGCTTATCTCTGAGAAGAGATGTGACGGCTACACTCATCCAGTAGAAGATGATTACAATGAGGCTCTGAAGGCATTTTTACAATAAACAGGAATTTCAAAAACCCTATACATCCAAAAAACTAACCCTAGGAGATGAAGCACCAAAAGTCATGTGGGCCCCGTTTGGGTAAGTTAGTACATCAACTTCCTGAGGTTGTAACTTTTGCATACGATCTTCGTTTTAGGCGCACGATAGCCCGTTGGAAAGGTATCGTTGAGGAGATTAATTTTGGGGGCTCAATAATATCCTTCAATTATCATAATAAATATATATCCCAAAAAACCTTCATTTAGGCCCTCAAAATGGCCCCGAAAGTTAAAACAGCTAAAAATAGTAAATTGCCAAAATTGCCAGAAAACTATTTTCAGCGAGTTGGAAAAGGTGGGTGGCCACCGATATCCACTTGGATCAATCTTCTCTCCTTAGGAATAAATGGTCTCCATTGCATTGAGTTACCCCATCAGATGAGGAAATTTCTGCTGAATTTGGCCCCGGGTGAGCCACTTGCCTTGGTGCAGGAGCTACCCTGCTTTGACAACTCGATAAAGTTGGATCCTTTGCTTTAGAGTTCCCTTGATATGTGTGTCCACAATCTGATCACCGGATGCCTATTGCATGCAGTCAAGGTTGATCTATGTTGGTGTCAACTGCTCTGTTATCTCTAAGGTGTCCAATAATGGTGGGAAATATGGCCGAAGGAGAGCCATGATGAAGACTGGGTGTAGGCCAAGGAAAGGGGGAATGTTGAGCTCAAAATCATTGTCACCCACATCCTTGGTGATGGTGTATGACCCATAAAGAAGTGGGTGAAGCTTCCTATGGGGATATTTAAGGCATTCTTTCTGCAAGTACAACCAAACTTTGTCTCCCACCTAAAACTTATGTAGCACCCGATGTTGAGCATGGCATTGATTGTACTTGGAATTAGACTTATGTAGAATATCCTGAACCTGTTGGCAGATGTGATGGATCTGCTCAATGAACCAGGTGGCTTTGTCAGCTTCTGGTGGAGTAGGGGATGAGTCGGCCGAGGTGGTCACCAGGGGTAGTGCAACATCCATGGGGCCTAATGGTTGGAATCCCAACCCCACCTAAAAGGGGTTGTGGCCAGTTGAGCTATGAAGGGCTTGGTTGCAGCTATCTTGGACATAGGGAAGACTCTCATCCCATGTTCGGGGGTGTTTTTTATTGTACATGCACAGGATATGTACGATCATTCAATTGACGACCTCAGTTTGGCCATCTGTCTAGGGGTGGAAGGTAGTGGATTTGGTGAGCTTGGTATCCAACAGTGACCAAAGGCTCGACCAAAATGTGCTGAGGAAACAACAGTCACGGTATGAGATAATGGTTTGTGGGATCCCAAAATGTACCCACACTCTTTCAAAGAAGATCTTCGCAGTGGCTTCTATTGTGATGTTCTTCTTGCACGTGGATAGAATCGCCATCTTGGAAAAGCGATCAACAGCCACAAAAACAGAGTCATTTCCCCTCTTGGTTGATGGGAGGCCCGACATGTAGTCCATTGATATGGATTCCCACAGCCTGTCAGGAGTAGGAAGAGGGGTGTACATGCCTTATTTCTTAGTGGTCATTTTGGAAATATCACAAGAGGTGCAGGACTTGACATACTTATTGACGTCCTGTCGATGTTTTGGCTAGTAGAAATTTTTATGCAGCATTGCCACTGTCTTTTCGACGCTAAATTGTCCTACCAGCCGATTGTAGTGATATTCCCAAATAAGCTTCACACGCTCACTTTATGGAACACAAAGATGGTTGAGACGACACAAAAACCCATCTTGAATATCGAAATTAGCGACCATTGAGTTGGCGCCCAACATTTGCTAGGTGGTGGAGAAGTCAAGGTCTGTCTTATAGAGGTGGGGCAATCTGGAGGTCTCATGGCTACAAGAGTCTAGCATCGTGGTGAGTGTCACAACTGGAGGTCGGTTGAGACAATCAAAAACTCGATTGGTACTTACTATTTTATACTTGATGTTGAGGTGGAACTCTTGTAAGTATGTGGACCACTTATGATGGCGGTCATTCTACAATTTTCCTTGGGTCTGCATGAACTATAGTGGCTTGTGATCAGTGTGGATGACTATCTCCTTCCAAAGAATTTGATATCTCCACTGGCGGTAGGCTTTCACAATGGAGTACATTTTTTGTCGTAAGTAGGGTACTTACATAAAACATTTGATAGTGTCTCACTATGATATTCCATGGGGTGGCCGTGTTGAGTGAGAACGACGCCCATAGCATAGTCTAAAACATATGTCTCGATATCAAAGGGATGTTGCAGGTCCGGTAATGAAAGCACTGGGGATGAGCACAAACTCTTATTCAAGTCATCGAAGGTTTGTTGTTGGGACAGGCCCCACACAAATGTTTCCTTACCGCCACCCCTAGTTACTTGGCTGAGGGCCCATACGATATGAGAGAATCCCAAAACAAACCTACAATAGAAATTGGCAAGGCCCAAGAAGCTCCGAAGTTCAGTGGGTTTGGCTGGGGATGGCCAGTCACGGATGACCTGGATCATGGCAGGATCCACATGCACACCATGTCGATCAATGATGTATCCTAAGTAATGGACCATGTCCATGCCGAAGGAGCATTTTTTGAAGTTTGCATATAGTTTGTGTTGTCGTAGGGTGTGTAGAACCTATTAAATATGCTGTAAGTACTCCATCCAAGTCTTGTTGTAGATGAGGATGTCATTCATATATACCACTACAAAAGTATTGGTGAAAGGTCGTAGGATATTGTCCATCATCCTCATAAAGGTTGTTGGATCATTTTTCAAACCAAAGGGCATGACCAACCATTCAAAAAGACCTTCTTTTGACTTGAAGGCAGTGTTCCATACATCTTTCTATTCTATTGGGACCTAGTGGTAGCCAGACTTTACATAAATCTTACTGAAGTATTTGGCCCTTGTGAGTTGATCAAGGAGGTCATTGATTCGGGGAATCAAGTATCGGTTTCAGACTATGATTTTATTCACAACCCGATAATCAATGCAGAGTCGCCATGTCCTATCTTTCTTCTGCACCAACATGATTGGTCTCCGACAAGGCAATGAGCTGGGATGTATGTGCCCCTTGTGGAGAAGTTCTTGGATTTGCCTCTTGATCTCCTCATTTTCTAACAGAGAGCGGTAGTAGACTGGCCCATTCGGTAGCCGTGCGCCTGGGGTCAGATCGATGGGATGCTTGATCTGGCAGTGCAGAGGTACCCCGGTAGGAGAGGAGAAGATATCTGATTGTTCTTCCATGACTTTATCCAATTTCGTTTGTTGTGTGGAGAGATCGGCCATGGAGGCCCTCGATGTGGTTGTGATATTTCTCTCACTCTGAGAGATGAAATTCCTGCATTTCTTGGTAGAGATCAAGGAAATAGCATTAGGAGGGACTTCCTCGGGTATCCTGTACAATTTCCTGTTCAAAGTAATACTAACACTACAAGGCCTAGACTCATATACAACATGACGTTTCCATAAATAAGGTTGGCCCAAAAGAACATTACAAACTTCGAGAGGAGCAACATCACTCAATACCTCATCTTTAAAGGGCTTGATATCATACGACAGTCAACACTATTGGTTGACACGGAGATCGCTTTCTTGGAGGAGATATCCAATGGTGTAGGGTTGTGGGTGTGGCATTGTTGGCAGGGCCAGTCACTTGATGACCTTTGTTGAGATGAGGTTCTTCTGGCTACCTCTATCAACGATGAAGTGTAGTGAGGTGCCTTTCACCCACATCTGTTAAAGGAAGAAGTGCTCGCCTTCTTCTAGCTCTTATGGTTCACCAAGCTAGAGCTTGGTGGTGGAAACTGTGGCAATGGTTTCCACGTCAACGATCTATCTTCCCCTTTCTAGTTCTAACTCAGATTCATAACCTGCATCTAATTCAAAGGCTTTCACTTCATCCACTAGCGACTACTTTGGGCAACAGTCTACAGTGTTATACCAAGGTCTCTTATGGAAGTTGTGCCACTTTCTAGTATCTTTCTTTGTCTTTCCGGTGTCCTTATTTTCCTATGGCTTGGACTGGTTGTCTTGATACTGTCAATATTTTCTCTGTCCTTTGTTCTGTGGGTTGGGGCCGCCCCTTCCTGGCTTCTGTTGTGAGTGCTTCCCAGGCCCAAATTGCCGCATATTTTGTTTGAGCTTCTGCTCGATTTTGACGGTATATCAATAGGCCACACCCAAGGACGAGATGTCCATAAATTCCATTTCAGTCTGGATCTATCTATGCAGAGCACCGTGATACTTGAGCACCAGATGTCACTCTGAATATTTGATACCCAGCTTGGTGTGAAAGGTATGGAAGATATTTTTGAACTCTGGCATTGCTTGGTCTCTTTCTTGCTGCAGTGTGGTCCATTTGGTATACAAGTCATCATAACTTTTGATAGGGTAGTATTGTTCCTTAATAGCATCCCTAAAGGATTCCCAGGTGGTCGTGACTGTCAATAATGCGGGTTCCTCTATTTCCTTTTGCTCACATAAAGTTTACCACCAATCTTTGACATGGGGAACAACTTTGAGGAGTGAAAAAGTAATATTTTCTCTATTCGAACAGAAAAATACCCTTCTAGTAGATTCAACCACTTATCTACAACATCTGCATCTATCTGAAATTCATATATAGAAATATCGAAGTTCATTTGTACCTTGAAGGGGGTGACGCCTCCGCTCAAGGAAGATGCATCGCCTGTTGGTAGCCGCCGAAGGATTTGCACAAAAATATCCATCATCTCGTTCCTTTGTTGTGTGATGGCTTCCTCAAGAAACATTTTGAAACGATCTCATGTCCCATCATCTTTATTTTCTCTTGCCATGAGAGGTCGCTTGGGCGTGCGAGAGATTTTGTCCTCAAGAGAAACAAGCTCGAAACCCAATTCTTTGTACCCTGACCTTGTTGGGGACATGCATTTAGACGACAAGGAGAAGACCACTCTAATACCACTGATCCAGATTTTATGAGAAGAATGAAATGAATACAGATTATTAAAAGATGATTAAAACAGAATAACAGAGATATAGTAAAATTGGTTTTCTATTCAATAAGGAAATAAGCTGAAACTGTAAAATGCAGCAGAAAACAAGCTTGTTGGAATGGTGGCAGATTATCTCTGAGAAGAGATGTGACGGTTGCGCTCATTTTCCAAAAGATGATTACAATGAGTCTCTCAAGGAATTTTTACAATAAACAAGAATGTCAAAAACCCTAGACATCCAAAAATCTAACCCTAGGAGATGAAACACCAAAATTCATGTGGGCCCCGTTTGGGTAAGTTAGTACATCAACTTCCTGGGGTCGTAACTTTTGCAGACGATCTCCGTTTTAGGCACACGATAGCCCGTTGGAAAGGTATCATTGATGAGATTCATTTTGGGGTGTTTTCTCTCCAGATTCAAGCCTATGGCATAAAATGCAAAGAAATGGGGCTTAAAAACCCATCAAATGCATTTTATCCAAGGTTGCAGCTATGAGCGCAATGCGAAGCACGCAGAAGAAATCCATTTCGGCTTAAAAACGCAAGAAGGCAGGCGGCTTCAGTATCCAACGGTGAGCATTCATCGATGGATCAGATCAATGACCATCGAGTGATCGTGATCACAGAGTTTCACGAAGCTTAGCGCAAAATATAGCACCCATATCACTGAAAATATCAGGGTTGTCCAACCAAGGGGACAGGTGGCAGCTGATTAAGCATGTCAAAAAATCTGGTTTCGGGAGTTTTGGGGGTAGAGTTCCTAGAACTCACAATACGCGAAGTACCGATGCCCCCGGAAGGTCTAGCCCCAGGATATAGGCAAAATACATACGGCGGAGCTAAAGGGAGGAGCTAACACAAGTTAAGCCCCGTGATGATTTTGGAAATCGGGAGTCTGAAGGACAAGGGGTCGACTCCTCCCCATCATCGATATGCGAAATGAAAGCCCCAGGGGTTGGGCCCATGGTCCTAGCACCCAGTCACATCAAGCAGGCATGGGGACAAGGGGTTAGCACACATATTCCCCAAAATCAACATGAGTCATTGATCCCGTGGTGACAGGTGGCAGTCGATTGAATGATTTCGCGGAATCGGGTTTCGAGGGTTTTGAAATGAGCTACAAGATAGTTTCACGAAATGTGAAATGGAAAAATAGATCGTGATCATCCATCTTGAAGCAGATCTAATCATTAATCAAAGTGCGGCCCTTTCACAGAATCGAGCATCGAGTTTTCTGGAGTCAGAAGTGTGGGGACTCCCGATAGGCAAAGTCCCGACAATGCCTTGGATGAAAGCTCTGGATCGCGGGACAGGGTCACATGGGGAGAATCCGGGGGAAGAGCTAAGTACTGTTAAGATATTTTTCAGGTTTCCTAACTTGGGAGAGTCAAGGGACTCAACAGCAGGATTCGCGAAATCGCGAATTCCGAAGAGCCTTCGGGGATAGGCGCGAGGTCACAGCCTAGGTCGCGTGGAACAATAGAAAGAGTTGTGCAAAGGGCCAAAATGTTGATGTTAGCCGCAGAAAGAGGCTGCCATATTTTCATGTGCCAAGATGACTCGACCTCGTTCTAATCCCAATGAAACAGTTAATGGAGGTAGGTACTGGTAGCTGAAACCTCAGCTCAGCCCATGAATGGAAATCCAGAAAGGATTGGCCGTGGAGACAGAATGACAACTCATAGTTCCCCTGTTGACATATTTTCCTGCGAGCCCATGCTAAGTTAAGGTGGTGTCTGACAAAGGAATTCCTGCACAGTCTGACTGAGAAGACGCCATGCTCTGAATGTTTGAGCATGCCTCTGCTGGGAAAATTTTTGAGTATATGTATGGAATTTTGTAATTTTGTAAAAAAAGGGGGGGGATAGTGGAGATAGGCTCCCGTATTGTAATTTTTGATGAAGCACTGGTCCCTCTGGTTATGTATCTACACTTGAGATTTCTTGTTTAATGAAAGTCAGCCTCTTTTTGTCTCTTTGTAAACACTGTGCTAAAACACTCAGAATTGGAGGATCCAGTCGAGGGTATTTGTGTTGTTGTGATGTGTGTTGATCATAGAAATATTATCACCAGTTTTAAGAAGTATTCTCATGCTATCCTTTCCTTCTCACACTGAGTAGTTTGGAATTGGAGGATCCAGTCGAGTTGTTAAATGTAGGTTTGATCACTATGCTTTTGTAACTGTGTCATTTAGGCACATTTCAGTGTCCTATTTTTCTTCTCTGAGCTGATGGAAGGTTGGATTCCCATAGTAGTCTCGTTCACCATTCTCACCAAGTCTTCCCTCTATTCATTTTAATCCCAACTTACTGACGGAAGTTAGATCAAGACCTCACTTGTTCATGCATAGTTTGGCCCAATTTTCTGAGTTAAATCGATACTCTCCTGGGTCTGCGCGCATTCAACCACCCCAATTTATTCATTTGTGACATACAAAACTGATGGGTATTAGGCTTAACTCTGCTGCAATCCAGAGGTGACTTCTAGTGCTAACATTTCTGGTGCCGCTATCGTGGACGAAATTGAAATTTTTCCCTGGGATTGAATGACAAAGCTTACTGATTATGAGGGTGCATCAGAACCTAGTACATAAAATATTGCAAGTGTGCACATGGCGACTCCACTGTGATGACTCCATTGTTTACACTTCACTATTTCAGTTGTAGCTACTTTTAGCACACCTGAAAGCTGACACAAAGGATCTTTCTTGAGAAGGTTTTTAGCAGCTGCTTTCTCAGCTTGAGCAGTTCTCTGGGGGAACGACAACGATTAGATCTGTCCTTTGATGGTGAACAAAGACCAAAAACATTCAAAGTTGCGCATCTTTCACCTGGTGACTCCATGATTCAAGGATCGATTGGCGACTCCACTGGTTCGAAATGGAGAGAATCCTGGCTCGAAGGTTTTCTCCTTTTAATTTTTCAGATGTTCCTGGTTTTCCTAATGTTTTCCCTACTCCCAATGAATGGGGTGATTACTTGCCCATATTTAGAGAGTGTAAAGAGGAAAACCTTGCTTAGCATCTCCATGAGTTTCATGAATTCATGCATCAGTGGGGAATACATCATGAGGATGTATTATTGAAAATTTTCATGTTCTCATTAGTAGGAGATGCTCGTGAGTGGTATTTCTCCTTACCCCTGCCAGCATCTCCTCCCTAGGAGAATTTCATGCAGATTTTAATAAGCATTGTCAAAAGTATTATTCCTCTAAGTTTATCTGTCATAATTGTGTTGACGAGCGAAAATGATCGTCCGTCAACTGGGAGAGTGGAACCGGTCCGGGGTTGTCTAAATAACCCAAGCCGTTTGGTATGGACCACCCTGACGAGTTTAACGGCTCCGTTGGCCGC
>CBVK0100410349.1:0-12510 GCA_900067695.1 Picea abies | reverse complement strand
TAAGAAGGGATAACACATGGGGAACACCTCCCAAGGTACACAAATCAACAGAAGCACCATGCACAAGAACACAAGATAGATCCTGGGAAACCCTTCTCAAACAAGGGAGAAAAACCCAGCCAAATCCTTTGCTATACTCTTCAAGAGAAAGGCCTTTTCACCACCAAGAATATCCTAGCACACAAGAGGGTGCACAAAACCTAGAAACCCTAGTGCCCAAGAGAGGTGCACAACTTTTACCAAGAAGTGTACTTGCTGAAATTTCCAAAACTTACAAGTGAGTGTGTGTCCACAAATGAAAGATTTCATCTTACTTATATTAGACTTATCTTATCAACTGAAGTGTCTATAGGCACAACAGGGCCGACTTCACTTAAACATATTAATTGTTTATTAATATAATAATTAATATTAATATTGCTATTAATTTTCTTTTACAGTTTATCTTTAGATACAATAGGATCGACCTGTACCCTTTACACAATAACTAGGGTTACAGGTAGGTCTGACTCTTGAACAATATATAGCAAAGGATCTACTACACCCACTAGTGCCCATCCACTAGGGGTTACATCCATAGGGATGTCATAGACCTGAGTCACTGCATTACACAGATGAACTAGGTCCTCACACATGCACTTATGCTTAGCCATAGTCACATCTGCTCTACAGATCTGCTTTCCCACTACTACCGACAGGAGGATCATCTGGAGTCTTCACATCAACTCTGCTGCTATTCAGAGGAGGCCATCACATCATCTTCGTTCTTATTCTCATGATGATGTGCCCAACACTTTTTGGGATTTCTTTAACTCAATAGATCGCTCTTACATCGGATAATCATCTGGAGTTCTTCTCTCTCACGTCATGGAGGAGGTCATATACATTCCTAGCCCCTGTCCCAGGCTGGAACCACGAACCCTTTATTAGGGACTTTCTCTCAGGTTTGTAAGCTGAGAGTAAGACTTCACAAGCTGCTATATTCCACATCTCCCAGGTTTGTAGGTTGGAGGATGTCTCCGATAGCTGCAATTATTAACACTATTAAGCTAGTTGATTTTAGATCCTATGAGACTAAGGTAAATTGAGTTAGTTTAGATTAAGTTAAGGTGATTGCAAAGTGCAGTGTTGTGCGAGATGTGCTTGCAAGATAAACAAAGTACTTGAAAGATAATGCAAGGAAAGTAAAGTACTAAAATTAAATTGCAAGGGAACTTAAGTGTTTGCCACAAACCACAAGATCATACAAGGTTGCAAGAGATGAAAATAAAGTACATTAAAGATTTAAACCATTTAATAAAATGTACTTGAAAAGAAAGATGACTTGCAAGAAAGTAAGGTAGTTGGAAAGTAAATTGCAAAAGGAAAGTGTGCTTGAATGTAAAATGCCAAAAATAAAGATAGCTAGCAAATGTGGACAAGATGAGCAAATTAAACTTTTATGCCTCCATGGGCCTAAACTAGCACATGATTACTTAGATTAGATTTAGATCATTATTAAGCATGTGAAAGAAAGCAACCATGAACTAATCTATCCTTACGATTTTGGGGGTTCGCAAAGCCAAACACACTCCAAGGTGTAAGCAAACAATTAAAATTGAAAATACTTGAAAGGAAACTAAACTAGTAACCTCAAGCAAGTGCACAAGGTGGAGGACAAAGCCTTCCGGTTTTGTCCACAAGTGGGTTCAATAACTCGAAAAGAAAAGCTTGAAAATAAACCTAGCCTCTCAACCTTGTCCTAATGACAAGTGGGGCAAACAAATTAAAGAAAATTGCAGAAAATAAACTTGCTACCTAACCTTACGGTTTTGGGGGTTGGCTGGGCCAAACACTCACCAAGATGTAGGCAAAACAAATAAATAAAATTGCAGAAAATTGAAAGAAGAGAAATGCAAGCCCTTTTGGGACTCTCTTGGGCTTGCTTACAATGATTAGAAGAGATGAGAGAAGGGGGTATTATGTTATCCAACTATTGGAGGTTGTTCTTGATCTTTGTATGGTCCCAAATGGCCTCTTGGACATCTCCTTAGTCACTGACCTGCAAAAAGCCAGCAAGCAAAAGCTTGCTGGAAGTGCTGCAAAAGTGACAACAAAGTGAAAGAATTTTTTTATTTTTACACAGAAATTTTTGCAGAAAATTTCAACAATATATATCAGTTTATACGACGTATTCTAAATGTGGAGTACCCAAAAATATGAATGGAAGTAACATAAATAAATGGCAGCAAAGTTATAGAGGTGAACATGGTCGGAAAATGATGTTTTCTAGATCTGGAAACACTTTCCCAACACTAGAAACTTGAAAGCGACCTGCAAGATGTTAGCAAACTACAAGCAAGGTAAAGATAAAATCATACAAGTTAAACCTACAAAATACTTTTCAAGAAAACCATAAACTCTAACTAGATTAGCAAGTTGATGTGGTTGATGCCATCATCACGAATCCAGGAAATGTGGTGGTGAAATGGGTCTCTGTTTGTGCATGTGGACGTTGTCAGTCATCTGCCTCTCGGTACTCTATATCTGTAACCTGAGGGCCTTGAGACATCATCTCCTTAGTTATCCCTAGAAATTGGGTATAACAATGTGGATTTCAGAAATATGTGTCGACAGACCCTGGATAGAGGCTAGGGTCTGCTACATTTTGGTATCAAGTTCTGATCTGAAATATTGAATTACAATAGTAATATTTCACTTCCTTTCAACCCAAATTCACCCGGCAGCCCAAGAGAATAAATACTATTGACCGCCTCTTCAAGTAGGGGGTCAACTCCATATACCTTGAAGATATGCATCATCAGATGCAAACATGTCGAAGACTTTTTGGTTCTACATGGCATTTTTGCTCCAGCACACAGTTTTATAAGCGGGATTACTGCACCCCTGTGCGGGTTTATAATGTAATAGGTCTACATGGATCATGTTAGGGCAGTTGCCTTAGGGTTTCTTCATTAGGAGAGTTCCTTTCCCTGAGTGTTTTTTATCCTTAGGAGGTTAATGTGGGCTAACCAGCCGGGTTAATCTCCCTTGAGTTTTTCACTCCCACCCAATAAATCCTCCAAAGTGGTGAAAGGCATTCTAATGAAGTTATTCCTAGGTAGCTAGTGTTTAGGAATGTTGTAAATGACCATGTAAGACAACACGCGAAATTTTGTGGAATTTCGTCAAGTATAACTAGGTTTTTTTTAAGGTTTCGAATTAATTAATTAATTAATTCTGGGTATTTAATGTAAAACTTACGTCCCGGGATTTTTGATAGGGGTATTTGTACTCAAAAGAAAGCTAATGAGACCCCCTAAACCCGTGGACCAAGTTTCAACTCAGTCAGACAAGTTTTGCTAGGTTTTTTGTCCGCTTAGGACTTTTTCGGGAAAATGGCAATTTTAATTGCCAAACCCAGGACATGGGCAAATGTTATTTTTGTAATAATGGACCAAATCAAGTGAAGTAAGGGGCAAATAATGATGAGAAGTACCCCACCTACCTATCCTAACCTTCACCTACCCTTTTTAACCCACCTTTAATTATTAATTAATTTTTAAATTCATTTCCTTTAAGGCTCACGTCCCCTTCCCCACGTGAGCATGTATTATTTCTTTAATTGATTTATTAACTCACTTAAAGTGAGTTATGGGCCCCTCCTCATGAGGTGCGCCCTTCCTCTCCCACTCCTACCTCACACTTCTCCCTCACTAAGACTCCCCTCACATCCCTTATGTCCCCCTTTCACCTTACGTCCCCCACTCCATGCTTTGATTTGGACTCTTGCAAAATTTGAAGCGTGGGTCCACTCACACCAATCGCCTACCTTTTGAGAGTGTGTCCCACACACTCTCCCACTCCTCCCACACTCCAAGCACACGTATACCCTCACCCGTCCGTCCTTACCTCACGTTTGGTTAGCTCACGTCCCTCTCCTCCACGTAAGTCTGGAAACTTACTTATTTTAAATGTGGGCCTCCCTCCTTCCCATCATATGATCTCTCCCTTCCAAAAATCACATGCTCTTAAGGAGTGTGCTAACACACTCCACCCACACTCCTCATGAAATCTCACGCTTTCCTCCTTTTAGCTCATGCCTTCCCTTATTAACTCACATGGGAAGTGGAAACCTCACATTGTTAGATGGAAACATCAAACACTAAGTTGGAATATGCCTTGAAGAAAAGTGTGGGCCTTCCTCATGACCAATACGCCTCCTTTCCAATGGCCACATCACTCTCCACTTACTCTTCTTGCCATTTCCCCTCACCCTAAAAGCTCCTTCTTTCATTGGTTGCTTTCCTCTTTGAGTTGTATTGTCCCTTGGATCTTTGACAAGTGTTGAAGATCCAAGAGGGGTCTCCTTAGCTTCTCAAGCTATTTAAGAGACCCCTCACTCCCTCATTTAGGACCTTTCATTATGGTACTGTTATGCTACCATTTTCTCACTACCTTATTCTCTTCCTCTCTCATCATTATTGTCACTTCTCTTCATTGGTGTGGCTATTGAAGAAGTTGTAGCAATTAGTTGCTACAACTTCTTCAATTTGGATAATAAAAGAAATGCTTTGGAGGATACACGGATCTCAAGAGTAGTCTGGGTTCGTTATATGCATATGAGGTGAAATCGTTTTGTTTTAAATATTCGTGTGATTATAGGTAGATTGTTGGGTAAAGTATTTTACTTAACTAAGTTTAGTGATTGTATAATTGCTAACTTATTTGATCTGCATGTACTAATGATTAAAATTAGTTTTGATTATTCATATATGGCATCATTATTTATCTTTGTCTCACATTCTGTTTAAGCTTTGCTGGACACTTCAAGGAGAGGATATTGGGCTAAGTCCAAGCACGAATT
Organism: Picea abies; assembly: GCA_900067695.1. Taxonomy (NCBI): domain Eukaryota; kingdom Viridiplantae; phylum Streptophyta; class Pinopsida; order Pinales; family Pinaceae; genus Picea; species Picea abies. The sequence goes on along the minus strand of CBVK0100410349.1, from coordinate 7,664 downwards.
TACCTTTACTTCTCGCATACACTCCACGTTATTTCTGATATTGTTCACCTTTTCTCATTCTTCATTTCGGTAGCTAACATGCTTGGATAGGTCACCTAAAATCATTTAATTTTATGGTTCTTGTATGCACGAAATCTTTGCCTAAAAACAAAGATTTCATAACATTTTCCGAGTGTGTTGCAGCTCAAATCAGCAAACAATAGCTTGCTGATTTTTGCAGGTTCTTACCAGGACAAGAGGGCATGCTGCCCAAATCACATGCACAACACACCCTCCAAGCAACTCCTCTCACTGGGTAACGTTTTCTTATTCCCGATCTACTCTAAAATGTTGTAAACGCAAGCCCGAAGGAGTTGTACCCAAGCGGCTTACTTTCCTTTCAGTCTTTACTTTGCAAGCTTAGCTAGATTAGTCGTGATTTCTACATGCATGCTCAACTTAAAATAATCTAGAGTAGATCTCTTAACACATGCTAGCTTAGAGCCTGTGGAGGCACTGTGGATCTTTTGCTTTCAGTTTATTTTAACTTGCATGCAATCTTTAATTTCTTAAAGCTTCACCCATCACACATGCATGCGCTAATTGGTTAATTAACTTTTTGATTCTGTCTTTTACTTTACATCCAAGCAGTTGATTCTTAAGTCTTCCATCTTATATACATGCATGCAAGTATCGATATCTTAAGGGCTTAATCAATCTTTTTGCTTTCCGCAAGTTGTTTAATTTGTTTTATATTTCACATGCAATAATCACATTAAAGCTTTCAACTTGCAATCTTTTGATTCAAAGGCTTCAGCCTTCTTTTTCACAGTTCTCAGTTTCACGAAGCAATTTTAGTTCTTAACATTTACACGCAACAACTCAACACTTAAGAACTCATTTTGCAACTTCTTTGTTTAAGGGTTTCAGCCTTCACATCTTTCAATTTTCAGTACTTTGGTAACTTTGTTGAGCAAGCTACAAGCACTCAATCACACTTCACAATATTTATCTCTTAGATCTAAAATTCATTAATTAGACTTAATAGGGCACCTTAACTCACCATCTTCGCCACTTAAAAACTGGGGTTTTGAGGAAAGCCACGGAAATTTTCCGGAGTACTCGGCCTTAGGGTTGACCTGTGAAGCTAGGGTAGGCCTCGTTGCCTCACTTCTTGAGCATCCAGCAACCACTTGGTAATAGGGGGAGGAGAGTTTTGGGTTGACACCTAAATAGGGCTAAAATCAATCCCACACTTAACCACTTAATTCAATTTTCAGTCTATAACACCAAGCAATACAGTTACACACTTGTAAGCTCACTCGTCCCACTGTCTTTCAATTTACATTCATATGCAAGTTAACTTATGTGTTGTAGAATTATCACTTAAGTGGTTATATCTCTTCATCTAGAGCACCTTACTTTCAAAGCTTTCATCTTTATTCTATTCTTGTATCTGTGGTGTGATCCTTCAAGGAGTGCGCATCCACCTGGAGGCACTCTCTTGACTGGGTCTTGAGTGCTTTGCATCTCTAGGCCATTGAAAAGTAGTCCAACGGAACTCTATCTGTTGTGAGCATGCTTGGCTTCATGTGTTGATTTCTTTCTCTTATGTATCTTTAATTCCTGCACATGCGAGTAAACTTGTTAGTATATTGTCTATCTTGTATCTAGTCTTAATCTGTATACCTGATATATTCTTTTGTATCTAATTGTATCTGTCTTATTGTAATACTTTGTAACTTGTAAATTATCTTGTAACGAACATCCCCTTAACTTAGTTGACCCCATTGCCCAATCTTAGGCACTAGTCTTAGTTGCCCTAGAAAAAGGTCTGACTCTCATACTTAGATAGTTGCATATTGCATTTTGCTGATTGACATCTTAGGCTAGATTCCCCCTGACCTTTTAACCAATTAAAACCAACTCTTAGAACTTTAAAACTCCTAATCTCATCTAGTAACTAGGGTCTACCCCCCTTGGCTTCCCTAGGAGTTAGCCTAGATAGAAGAGGTTCAAGTCAAAGTGATAGCATGGACTTTGAACCTAGGCATTGTGCCTCCGAGGACACACTAAGTGAGCAGGACTTAGCTCACGTTTGCAAGTGTGTATAAGGATGGCAACAAATACCATATAAGTGTATTTCAATACCACAATGCTATAGCCCTTATGGCATGGTTTTCGAGGCATATAAAAAATTTAGATGTCTTATCACAGTACATAATACATTATAACAACAGTAAATTTTCTCTTTTATCTTCAAGATATGTGTTAAATCATTTAATGAATTCAACTATATGTTATGTCAAATCAACATGAACAAGGGTTGAAATCTACTCAATCAAGAAGATAACATACACCAAAAATCAAATCTGCAAGTACGCAATATTGGGACAATTGGAAACTTCATATATATATATATATAAACGATGAAGTACAAGTATATACTGTAGCTTCATCACAAAGTTGGTACAAGTCAAGCTCTCCAAACCCTAGCTAGGGAAAACATAAGGAAACCCTAGCTGCCAACTCCTAGCTAAGAATCACTCCCAACCAAAGCTGGTGACACTGCCAAAGATCCTCAACATGCTAGCATCAACAAAGACAAGTGCTCCTTCACACCTATAACAAGCGTGTATCACACAAGCTAACTCCACACTAACACGTTTGTCTTCATTAGGGTTTGCAAACCCTAGCTATGTTGCATCCCACAAGTACATGGAAAAACAACTATATTGCTTGCCTCCAAATCTACATGCCCATTTTGGGGTTTGAGTCCTAAAACCCTAGGTCTTCAAATCTTGCATCAACACAAGTTACACCTTCTTGACAACCACTCAAGCAACACGTAATTGACTTTGTTAACCACATTACCCAAGGGCCATTCGACATTGTTCCTTGGCCTGAACAACTCGAGCTCTATGTTGTGCTACATTGAGGGCTTCTAGGAGGATCAACATTGTTTGGGAGATTACCTACATGGGATACCTACTCAAAGATGCATTACTGGTTTCTTTCCTTCTATTGCATGTTCTTTGGCCCTAGATGTTCCAACTCATGAGTGGTCCTACCTTTTCTTCACCCTCAACCACCACCAAGAGTAGGTTGATGCCACCCAGATTACTACCACCCCACAACCCCACTAGTCTATGCTACTTTCCATAGAATATTTTTCGGTAGGCACTTGGTGTTGACATTTGCAGTATTGATTTGGATGATGAGAAGGGATATCTCCCTCCTTCCCTTGTGGCAGTGGCATCTTTGTTTAGGCTATGTTTCTTTACTAGCTCTCCTTCATTTAATAGGGTTTTCCTTCTTGGGATAACATACTTAAGTGTAGGCTTATGTTTTTTCGTGTCTTGATGCTCTTGTACTCATCTCAACTCATTTTAGGGGGGATTTTGCCCCCCTTTGTTTTGGTTTGGCTATTATCGCTGGTTGTAATCACTAGCCCCTTTGACCTATTTAGGTTTTTAGTGGACCTTAATAAAATTTCAATTTCATCAACTCTTGTAGATTCTCCATTTGGTGGTCCTAATATGCTGATTTCAATTGCCAACATTCCAAATATTGTTCTATTAGAAATGGACTTAAATCCTATAAGGCAAAGGATACTATTTATATTCATAATGCCCCAACATGGGAAACAAAAGAATGAGATGCAGAAAACAAACATTATAGGAAGAATTTAGAAAAGGAAGATGAACACATGCTACATGATACAGAAGGTTAATGATATTTAGGGTATATTTGGGCTTTAATATTAGGCAAATTATTTTCTTGAAATTGTGCCATATAGGTTTCAGTTATAAATTTTGATTTAAACAATGCTTTTATGTTTATTGTCATGTAGGTTTCAGTGATAAATTTTGATTTAAACAATGCATTTATGCTTATTCATTGTAATCACTGATGAATTGTGGATTACTAATGTGACATTTAATGGATTTATGTATTAATTGTTGAAATAATGTAACTGCAAAGAGTATTCTTATTATTATTGATATTTTATTTATAGGATCAATCCCCATTGTGGATTGATCATGTCGGATATTGTAATAGGACCAAATCCCCTTTTGCAGATTGGTCAACATACAATTATAATAGGCAAAATAAGAAGTCAGCCCCAACAGTTAAATAAGAGACCCAAAAATATAATAAAGGTGGGTTTACCCACCCAGATTGAGAAGTAGAAATATAATAAAGGTGGGTTTACCCACCCAGATTGAGAAGTTGGCCTTGCCAGTGAAGAGACACTTCACACGTGCCAGAACTTGTATAAATACAGGAGGCTAGTGCCTCATTTGATCACAACTCACTTGCTCAGTTTGAGAGACAAGTTCTGATCTGTTACCGGCAAAGGAGAGAGAGAGTGGCACATATCTTGGGAGAGGAATTTCTGTTTTAGCATAAGATCTCTTGGCATTATATTGACTATTTATATTAAGGAAGTTTTGCTGGGTTTTCTTCTCCTAGAGGGTTTCCCAGGATAAATGTTGTGTCTCTTGTGAATGTGTATTTCTCAGTGATCTTGTTCTTATGTTGTTGTTATCTATTGAAATGCAAATAACTATAATAATGGCATAAACATTAACATGGTATCAGAGCCAACCTGAAGGAAGCATATTTCGCAAGAGAAAAACATCACTATTGCAGTACCTGCAAATTAGGGTTTTTCAAAAGTGAATCTTTTCAACCCTAAAACTATCTAGAAAGTTGCGCCCTCCCCCAAGGATCAATTTGGCATCATCAGTGCACCTTTTCAGTGGCTGGATCTCCCAGAAAGTGAAACCCTAGTTTCACAAAGTACCAAAAAACCAGAGTACTAGAAGTACCGGAAGTACTAGAGTACCAGAAGTACCAGAAAACTAGAAGCACCAGTCCAGAAATCCACAGATCAAGTTTGAGGGGGTAAAAGTTGGATTTTTGAAATTTTGACTACACCAGCATACTCGCCTCGGCCCAGCGCATCTATTCCCTGGATCGGAATTTCAAAATTTGAAGTTTGAAAAATTAGGGTTTCCTCATAAAACCCTAAGTTGCAGTTGCAATTGCAGTCTAAGAACTAGTTGCAGTTGCGGTACCAGTTGTAGTTGCAGCTGTAGAACTAGTTGCAATCACCCTTGAAGTTTTCTTAAGAGTTGGTAATGATTATCGCTGCTACCAGATGGAACCACTACCTGCAAATGCTATCAGAGGTATGTACTTACATATGTTAAATGGTTAAACCCTAAAGAGTATTTGCAGGAGAAGGGATCTCTTGCCATAGATCCAGAAGGATCTCAAGATCCAACACATTCAGAGGAATGATGCAACCCAGGTGTGATTATTCTGATATACATCTATTTGTCATAACATTATCTTGATCAGTGTTGCATATTGAAGCTATGATCAAATTATTAGAAGGATTAAAAGTTGCCTAACCTTTTGTCAAGATAGCGTATTGTCTTAGTATAGCAGATAGGTTGAAGAAAGCACTTGTCACTTGAGTGAAAGAGACCTGGAAGAAAAGCAAGCACTCATTCTTGAGGACAAGGCTCCAGGTTTGATTAATCAAGATTAATAAGATTCAAAGGTACACATGATAAGATGATGACTATAATTGAGATAACAGTCGTCGTAAAGTATTATACTTGATAGCATGTGAGCATATAGAGGTAAATACCTTGCCTGATACAACTAACACCTCGTCCAGGAGAAACCTCGTGTGTTAGTTCCAGGTTGCCATGGAAGAATGCTTGGTCACAACACTATGAAGAGTGTTGACCTCATTTCGTATTGTATTCCTTACCTTTAATCTTTGCTTCAAATAAATTATAAGTGATAGCTTTAAAGGAGCTACTGTGATGATTGTTCGTGGTATTGCTTTATATTATCAGAAGGATATTATTCTTGCTTGTTATTTTGTTGACCTTGCTCCAGGTCACATGAGGAAGCAATAATGAAGGTTGCAGAAGGCAACATACTAAAGGAGAAACCTTAAAAGAAGCAATCATCATTGAAAAGAAGAAGGTGGCTCGCATAAGCTAAAGGGTCATTCAGAAGTTGCCATGACCCACACCATTGAAGAATCTTGGCATAGAAGATTAGCTCACTTCAACTACAAGGTGCTACCATACATATGCAAAGCGGTCACAGGTTTACCAGAACTCAAAGGTGACCATGAAGGCGTATGGAATGGATGTGCACAAGGGAAGAACATGAAGAACCCGTTTCCAAAGAGGGACAGCAAGGCAGAAGGAGTCCTAGAACTCATTCATTCAGATGTATGTGGCCCAATGCCATCATCCTCCATTAATGGGTATGTATACTATGTATTGTTCATTAATGACTATTCTCGTAAAAGACCTGGATATATTTGAAGTGTTCAACAAGATCAAGGAATTCAAAGCCTTGATAAGAGAACCCTTCTGTAAGGAAGATTAAGATACTCAGGTCAGATAATGGAGGAGAATATACCTCAAAAGAGTTCGTGAACTTCTGCAAAGATGTTGGGATCAAGATCCCCAACAAAACGGTGTAGCTGAACAGAAGAACAGAACCACACTGGAAGCTGTGAAGACTATGATCCATGATCAAGATCTTCCTATGTGCTTATGGGCAGAAGCAGCAATGGCAGTTGTTTATGTGAAGAACCGATTATCCCATAGCGCACTTGGGTTCAAGACCCTGGAAGAGATGTTTACCGGAAAGAAACCAGAGGTAAGCCATCTCATAATACTTGGCTGCCCAATCTTCATACACATTCTGAAAGAGAAGAGAAACAAGCTGAAACCCTCTGTAAAGAAGGGAATATTTGTGGGATATTGTGAGGTCTCCAAGGCCTTCAGAATCTATATAGTAGGTCACCGCCACATTAAGATCAGCACAGACGTGACCTTTGATGAAGAAGCAACACTTAAGAAATCAAGAAGATGCCAGCTTGAAGAAGTGTATGAAGAGGAACCAACAATTCCCAGGATTACAGAATCCATGAGGGAAGTTCCCAGAGCTGCAGAACCAGTGAGGGAAGTTGTAATTTCCCTTGATGAGGAAACTCTTGAAGACCATGATGTAACAGAAGTTCAAGAACCTCCTCAGATGACGATCCTCCATAAAAGAAAGCCAGCCTAGGCTAGAGAGCTTATTCAAGATGGAGAGAAGTACGATGTTCCCCAAGGAACTACGAGACAGGTGAAAAGACCAAAGCCATTCTCCAGTTATACGGCTTTGATGTGTGATCTCCTAGAAGAGGAGCCTACCTGCTCTGAAGAAGCCATTCAGAGAAAAGAATGAGCAGATGCCATGACAGAGGAATACCAATCCATAATGAAGAACGAAGAATAAAGATGGGGTATCCTACAGATGGCTCTTCAAAATAAAACATGCTGCTAATGGAAGTATTGAGAAGTATAAAGCAAAATTTGTCACTCGTGGCTTTTCCCAGAAGGAAGGCATGGACTATGAGGAGACATTCGCTCCTGTGGCCAGATACACTTCGATCAGGACCATCATAGCTCTTGCAGCTAAGATGAAGTGGAAGCTGCACCAGATGGACGTAAAGACAACTTTCCTAAACGGTGTCATCGAAGAGGAAGTGTATATAAAGCAACCTCACGGATTTGAGGTTGAAGACAAGAAGTCTCATGTCTGCAGATTGAAGAAAGGCTTATACGGATTGAAGCAAGCTCCTAGAGCTTGGTATG
>CBVK0100410348.1:0-12510 GCA_900067695.1 Picea abies | reverse complement strand
TTCAAGAATATGTTGAATGCAGAAGGTAAAGTGGAAAAGTACAAAGCTTTCTTAGTGGAAAAATGATAGTCCTAGGTAGATGAAATTTATTTTGATGAATTTTTTTCTCCTGTTGCTAAATTAACTTCTATTAGATTTATTTTTTCTATTGTTGTTGCTTTTGACCTTGAAGTAGAGAAGATGGATGTGAAGACAACATTTCTACATCGGGATATATAATAAGAAATCTACATAAAACAACCCGAAGGTTTCATAGTGAATGGAAAGAGAGATTTGGTATGGAAGCAAAGAAAGTCCCTATAAGGGTTGAAACAATCTCCAAGGATACAGTATCAAAAGTTTGATAGTTGTATAGTGGGACTTGGTTTCTCAAGAAGCAAAGTTGATCACTGTGTGTATTTCAAGCTAGTTGTTAATCATTTTATTTATGTGGTCTTGTATGTTGATGATATGTTGTTGATTGGAAATAACAGGGAAATAATCAAGGATGTTAAAACTTAGTTGTCTTTTGAATTTGATATGAAAGATCTTGGTGTTGCAAATTTTATCCTGGGCATGGAAATTAAGAGAGATTGGGAAAACAAGAAACTTTGGTTGAATCAAAGGAAATATGTTGAGACAATATTACAAAGGTTTAATATGTAGGAATGTAAACTAGTGAAGCTCCCTATTCTTGTAGGTGTAAATTTATCTGTAGGTAATCATTTTATTTATGTGGTCTTGTATGTTGATGATATGTTGTTGATTGGAAATAACAGGGAAATAATCAAGGATGTTAAAACTTAGTTGTCTTTTGAATTTGATATGAAAGATCTTGGTGTTGCAAATTTTATCCTGGGCATGGAAATTAAGAGAGATTGGGAAAACAAGAAACTTTGGTTGAATCAAAGGAAATATGTTGAGACAATATTACAAAGGTTTAATATGTAGGAATGTAAACTAGTGAAGCTCCCTATTCTTGTAGGTGTAAATTTATCTGTAGGTAATTGTCCCAAGACACAGGAAGAGTAAGAGGACATGCCTCGTGCTCCCTATGTTAGTGTTGGTGGAAGTTAGATGTATGAAATGGTCTATACTAAACCATACATTACACATGTAGTGGTAGTTTTGAGTAGGTATATGTCAAAACCAGGGGAAAAGCATTGGACAACTATAAAAAGGGTTTTCATATATTTGTGTGGCACTACAAATTATGAAATTTTCTACCAAGGAAGAATTGGAGTAGACAGAGTGTTGGACATACATGGATTTTTTGATGCAAATTGGGTTGGAGATTTGGATCATAGAATATATACAAGTGATCATGGTGTTTAACATATTTGGAGGAGAAATCAGTTGGATGAGCAAGAGACAAGTTGTAGTTGCACTCTCAACTACAAAAGTTGAATACATGGCAGCCACTGATGCAAGTAAAGTTGTATGGTTACAGAGTTTGTGTTCAGGTATTGGGTTTGTACAACAAGTGATAATGTTAGATTGTGATAACTAGAGTGCAATCTTTCTGGTAAAGAATCATGCTTATCATTCTAAAATGAAGCATATTGATGTTCAATTCCACTTTGTGAGACATTGTTGAAGACAATAAAGTGTTGTTGGTGAAAGTTGACACTTAAATAATGTTGCTGACTCATTAAAGTATTTTGTTAGAACTGAGAATGTATCTTGGTGTAGAGAAGCAATGGAAATTGTTGCCTTGAATTATTAATCTTGTAAATCTCATCTCCCTATTTGCAAAGAAAACAACAAGTGGGAGAATGTTTGGAATGTGTTGCATGTCTTTTCATGTTGCATGGCTATGTTCTTTGCATGACACATGCCTATATTATTTGCATGTTCTTACATGTGTTTGCATGGATATCTACAAGTTATTCATCTTCTTACATGTGTTTGCATGACTATCTACAAGTTATGCATGTCCTTACATGCATGTGTTTGCATGGATATCTCCATGGAATGCATGTCTTGCATGTAACCTAATTCCAGCAAAGAAACTAGAGTTGTAATCTAATCTGGGTAAATGGATTAGGGTTTAGAATGCCACAATTTTTTTATATATTGTATTTCAATGGTGAAGTTAATCAATATCAATAAGAGAGAGGTGTGGCTCTAAGGTTTTCTAGTTTTCCTGGTTAAGGGTTTCCAGGGTAAATATCGTGTACTTTGTATGCCATTGATTGTTATTTTTTTTTAAGAATATATATGTGTTGTTTCACTTTTCAAGTCTAAAACTTAACATGGTATAAGATCCAAACAGACCAATGAGAGTGGTTTGATGTTGAGATACATGCTTAAAAAATTGTAGGTAAAGTGACTGACCTATGGAAGAGAGATATGTACACAAATTGAAGTGATGGTTTATGGGTTTATGAACCATGGTGAATGACATATGAAAACAGAACATTGTAGAAGCAAATTGAAAATGAAGCACTCAATGAGAGTGGTTTGGCTCATTATATTTGGAGCAAGGACGGATGTTGGTAAAGAAGTGGGTAGATTCTTCTTGCATCATTTTCTTAGGCATACAGTGGATTGATGTGGAGCATAGGTAGAAGTGCATTGAGGATGAAGTACTCAGTGAATGAGTGATTTAGATCACTATATTTGGAGCAAGGAGGGATGTTGGTAAAGAAGATGGTAGATGCTTCTTGAATCATTTGCTTAGACATGCAATGGATCAACATGGAGGATAGACGAAGGTGCATTAAGAAAGAAGTACTCGGTGAATGAGTGTTTTGGATCATTGTAATTGGAGAAAGGAGGGATGTTAGTAAAGAAGCCGATAAATTCTTCTTGTATCATGTGCTTGGGCATACAATGGTAAGATAAGTACTTGGTATATGTAATTGTTTTTGGAGTAAGAGGGATGCTTCCAATGAAATAGGTTGATGTTTCATAGCATCATGTGCTTGGACATACAATTGTAATTATTTTTATGGAGTTGGATTTTATCACATGTAAATGGGCATATGGTTGTAAGACCTATTTAAGGATGCGTATCCCTGGTTTGATGGTTCACCAATATAAATATATACATAGACTTAGGTGATAGGGGGGCATATTGTATTCCTTGGATTTTATCACATGTAAATGGGCATATGGTTGTAAGACCTATTTAAGGATGCGTATCCCTGGTTTGATGGTTCACCAATATAAATATATACATAGACTTAGGTGATAGGGGGGCATATTGTATTCCTGATACCTGACTTATAACTTTGAAGGGGTAGGTGTGTATCCCAAGTCAAGTTTAAATAGGGGAATGTTGGATTAATATTGATTTGGTCATAGAGTCATTAATTCAGTCATTGTTGGGTTTATTTTTAGTGGCTTACGGGCCCATGGTATTGGGTAACCCATGGTATTTTATGTGAGTCTTTGCATGGACATGCATATGTTTTCATGTACTTGCATGGATGTCTACACACCATGCATGTATTTGCATGTCTTCGCAGGGCTATCTCCACTACATGCATGTATTTTCATTGTAATATATTTTCGGTAAAGGAATTAGAGTTGTAATTAATGAATCTTATTTAATGGCTTGAGATACTCCATTGTAAGAAGCCTCAAATGGCCGATGTTGGTCTGGCTTGGCCATTTTGGCCAAGGTTAACATATATCTATTACATGTTTTTTTTGTCTCTCGGTTAAGGGTTTCCAAGACAAATATTGGCTTTACGTGCATGATTTCTTGTTGTGCTATTTCTCTCTTAGTTTTTAACAGTAACATGCATGACTAATGCATGGATGAAAAAGTTTTTAGAACCAAATATTATGCGGTAGGGTGATGTTAAGTAGTTCAAAGCCCAAGATACAAGGATATACCTTACTTCAAATCTAAGGGAAACCTATGGACATGCCATTGCCTTGGCACACGGACTTCACTCAGTGAACCTATGACATAACACGTTCATTCAAGGGATATTAAAGAATACCACTAATTTCATTATATATTAAAAATACCTCCCCAAATCCTTTTGTTGAACCGCCCTCCAAATACATCTCTATCAAATTAAAAAAAATCCTTATTTTTACTAGATATTATAGGTATCCATTTTTTATAGCATTTTTAATACCCCTTTTTATTTCTATCCCTAGTACTTAGACATGAAAAAAATATTATAAGCTTGCAAATTACAAGAATAACCCAAACATAAGAAAATGATTGTGTTAACATCCCAACATAGGGATATGCCACTGTAGTAAGTTAGCCTAGGGTTCAAGGGATTGGTGTTATACTACGTTCACCCCTCTCTTAAATATAATACATGGTCATGCAATCAATAAGGAAGGGATTTATGTATATGTATTTCTATTTATAAACCTATAAAGGTGATTTGCCTCAAGTTATAACTCTTTTTCCCTTAAATCTCTAATATTGTTGACATTTTTAGGGAAAATATATCTATTTATTTATCAATTTTGTCTTTGCAATAATATTTAGGCAATTAATCTACCAGATAACTCTTGTTTTATATCATTAAAACTAAAAGGCACTCTCATTAGGAGAGATGTGAGAGATTGTGATTCCAGGGCTCAATTTGACCTAGGGGTATTCTTACTATTCTTTAGATAGAAATGAGTCATTTATTCCTTGTACTTTGTAATTGTATTATATTTTTTCACATATTAATATTAAGGCCAGACATAACATCAAGAAGATTATTTTCATTTGAGGGTTGAAACCCACGTTTCTAAACATCAAACCTCATTGGTTGGTTGAGCTCATTAAAATTGGGGTAATAATAATCCTCTCCCTGTGTAATGAAAAAATGAAAGTATACACATCCCCATGAGCCTGTTTGGAGGGATCATGTATGTTGTGTGGTGATATTAGATTCCCCATCATTGTAAAATCATGTAAACCCTAGTTCTCCTGATCAAAATCACCTACTCAAAAAGAGCCCTAGATAGTAAAAAATCAAGGTTTGCAGAAGATCCCCTTGAATTGGTGAACACCTATAACCTAAAATATGGGTCAAACAATGGGATTTTACGAATGCATAAAACTAGCCTACAAGAAAGTAAACCATGCAAAATTAGAGGTAAAACCCTACATACAAAAATATAGATCAAAAGGGGGGTTAGGACAATTGATACATATAAAGGAATGTGACACATGGGATCTCGTTCTCAATCTTGTTTTCCATACAAAGGATTTAGGACATATTAACAATGGGTGAAGGTACAACTTTATTATTGATGTTTTCTTTCAAAAAAGAGTTTCACCATTATTGGTTGAGCATTGATTTCTTTCCCAATAAGAAATTACCCGATACCTATAACACCTTTGCAATACTTATAAACTACCTCTACCTTTTGGACCCCCTCTACCCCCAAATACCTATAAACCTACATCAAATAAATAACACCTCTCCCCACTTAATATGAAACAATATATTGACTTGATTTTTCATAATTTTAAAATCCCCTTTATGAATAGATGCAATAAGATATTGGTCAACAAGTGAATCCCTTGTGTGCCTTGGTAAGTAGGCTATATGAAGAGAAAATGATACACCTTTCAAGGAGGCAAGATTTCATTTTTTATATATCATATTGAAGGATGGTAATATTTTGAATTAAGATGTCATCCTATCACACACGATGACTAATGCAATGGCAGGGCTAGGTACCCCACACTTGGTACACTACCTAAATTCTATATGTCATAATATTTGAGGGATATTGTATGTGTTGCTAATCCTTTCCATGAGATGGGGTGGAGTTGAAATGCAATTTGTGTGATTGTCTAGGTATATTAACAAGATCCTTGGGAGCATAAGTACATGCACCACTACACCAGAATCTATGATCATTTATTTTCTCCCTTGTATGGGGAAATTTTCTACAAGAAATGCCCAAAGTTGTCTAAAGGAGCTACTTATGTTCATATTCTACAAATTGCATATCAAACAACACTCCACGGATTTAAATCTACCCTGGCTCATATATAGAAAAAATTATAACCTACCTATTCTCTTTACATTGGATTATAAGGATCGACCAATTTGATGTTTGTAAAAATGGATGCTGAAAAGGAGCATTATAGGTTAGAGGAAGAAATATTTCATATGCATGACCCTCTAAAAGTGGTGGAGAACCATATAACTTGTGGTCGTCACTTGGTTGTATTCCCATGAAAAAAATTCTTGAAGAAAAATTAAAGAAGAGAGCACTTTCGTATGACAAAGTGTAGGCAAAAATATAGAAAGTTGCACAAGCTAAGGAGCTCGGGCCAAAGATAGAAAACTAGCAGTTGAAGTAGAGGTAGAAAGGAGAAAGATAATTGAAGAACAAACAATTAAAAGGAAGATGACATTGATGTTGAAAGATGAGATATTGATGATTTTAAATAGATCATTATATAATTTGTTATCTATTTTTTATTTGTAAACTGCTATGGATATTCCATTGGAACAATCTGTCACAACAAATCTAATAAAATACCAAAATATTTAATATTAAGGTTATTTTTCTTTTATATCTATAGAATATTTAGTTACTGATTTTTTGCTTATGCATGAAATGGATAGGATGCGGAAAATTGAGAACAGTAAAATACAATCACACCATCCACAAATAAACAAAATATATGACTCAGGAAACCCAATACGAGAGAAAACCCAACTAGAAGGTGAGGTTGTTCTGCTCTCTTTTCTCTAATGTAGAAATGATGCAAGTATAAAGAAAGAGGCACTCTCGGTGGAGTTGTGATCTAGGTGGGTATTGGTGGCCACCCACCTATTCCACTAGCTAAAAACAAAGTTTCCATCTTAGCAAATTTTCTATAGTTTTTCGGGTCCCAAACTTTTGGGGCCATTTTGAGGCCCTAAATGACGTTTTTTTGACATGGTAATGCCCAGTATATGATGGAGGATTATATTGGGCCATTTGAAATGTGTACTCCTCAGATAGACCTTTATGACGGAGTACCGAGCACACTAAATAGAGATCATATGCAAAATTGTGCCCTCAAGAAGTTGGTGTATCAACTACCCCCATCGGGCCCCATAAACCTTTTGGTGTTTCATCTTCCAGGGTTAGGGTTTTGGATGTTTAGGGTTTTATCATTTATTCTTTATGTTAAAAAGTCCTTTGGAGCCTCATTGTAATAATCTTCTTGCAAATGAGCATAGTCGTTACATCTCTTCTTATAGATAAGAAGGGTTTTATCATTTATTCTTTATGTTAAAAAGTCCTTTGGAGCCTCATTGTAATAATCTTCTTGCAAATGAGCATAGTCGTTACATCTCTTCTTATAGATAAGATACCACCATTCTAACAAGTTCATTTCACTATGTATTTTCTTGTATAGTCTCTTTCATTATTTAATAGAAATTGAGTATTATTGTATCTATGTGTTTCTGTCTTATTTCTGTTTTTTATTTCATTCCCCCTAAATCCAGTTCAGTGGTATCAAAGCAGTTTTCTCTTGATATGTTTATTTATGCATTTCCCCAATGAAGTCAGGGTATAAGGCATTAGGACTCAATCTAATCGATCCTTTGGAAGACCATTCTCGCCAACCCTAACAGATGCCCATGGAGGAGGAAAAGAGAGATGAGGGAGAAAGATATATTATTAATTTGTTTCTCACGAAATTCCTGGCACAACAGAGGAATGAGATGATGGATAATTTTTCTCAAATCCTTCGATGACTGTTGACAACAACATATGCATCTTTGTTAAGAAGCCACTTCAAAGGTGTCACCCTCTTCAAGGTACAAGTTAATTTTGGTATTCTCATATTTGAAGTTCAGATAGATGTAGATTCTTTGGATAAGTGGTTAAATCTACTGGAAGTTTATTTCTCTATCCACAATTTTTCCAATAGGGAAAAGATCACCTTTGCACTTCTTAAGGTTGTCCACCATGTCAAAAATTGGCGGGAGACTTACTGTGAGAAAAAATACATAGAGTCTAGAATATTTGGGGTCGAGCCCACTTGGGACTCTTTTATGGATGTTGTCAAGGAACAATATTACCTTATTGGAAACTACGTTGACCAATACATGATATGGAACACACTGCGTCAGGAGGATCGAATAGTATCGAAGTTCATAAATACCTTCCATACCTTGCGCACCAAACTGGGTATCAGGGACTCCAAGCAACATCTGGTTTTAAAATACTATGGGGGTCTACATAGGTACATACAAACATAAATGGAGTTTATGGACATCTTGTTGTTGGGAGCCGCTTACTGATATGTTTTCAAGATCAAGAAAAAATTTAAGCAGAGGAATAAGTGAGCGTTTGGATTTGTGAATGCATCACAACAAAGTCCAGGAAAAGGAAACCCCAACACATAGAACAAAGGAAAAAGAAAGGATGGAAAAACTCAAGACAACCTGTCTAAGATGGAAACAAAGAAGGGTAATGGGAAGATGAATAAAGACATTGGAAGTGGTGCAAGTTCCATAAAATTCCTTGGCACAACATCGATGAATGTCTCTTGAAGCAGTGATTGGTGGTTGAGTTGAAAGCCTCATAGTCAGATCCAGGCTCTGACTCTGATTTAGATCTAGATAAGGGGAAGTGTAACATTGTTGCAGAACCTAGTGCCATAGTTTCTACCAACAAGATCCATTCAAATGAACTAGAAGAGTTGGAGGAAGGTGAGTGTCTTTTTCACTCGCAGATGTGGGTGAAGGGTGCTCCACTACATTTCATTGTTGATAGAGGAAGCCAAAAGAACCTCATCTCAACATAGGCCACCAAGAAGTTGGAGTTTCTGAAAACACCACATCCATAGCCATACAACATCGAGTGGCTCAACCAAGGACAATATATTCATGTCAGCCAATATTGCCTCCTGCCCTATGACATCAAGCCATTCAAGGATGAGGTATTGTGTGATGTGGCCCCACTTGAAGTTTGTGATGTTATTTTAGGACAACCATAAATGTGGAAACATCATGTTGTATGTGAGTTTAGACCTCGTACTGTCACTATTATTGTGGGAAGACAATTGTACAGGATACCATGCGTATCTCTACCTACCGTAATTTTTTTGGTCTCAGCTAAGCAGTGCAAGAAAGTCATCTCCAGGAATAGGAAATTTGTCCTCTTCATTTTCCACTCTCATAATGAGCGGAAGGTCACAACCATATCCATGGCCTCCTCATAGGGATCCTTTACATATCAGAATCAAGTGGACAAATTTATGGAAGAATATTGAAACATCTTCACCTCACCTATCGGGGTGCCTCTACACTGTTAGGTCAAGCATTCAATTGAGCTAGCCCCTAGAACACATTTTCCTAATGGGCTTGTGTATCAACGCTCTCTCTTAGAAAATGAGGAAATCAAGTGCCATATTCAAGAGATGATCCAAAAAATGCACACTCGACTGAGCTCCTCACCCTACAAAATCTCGATCATCCTCGCACAGAAGACACATGAGAGTTGGTGACTCTGTATTGATGACGAATATCTGAAAAAAATCACGGTCAGGAACCGGTACCCAATTTCTCGAATTGACGACCTTCTCAACCAAATCAAGGGGGTCAAGTAATTTAGTAAGATTGATCTAAAGTATGGCTATCACCAGGTCCCCATAGAACAAAATGATGCATGGAATATTTCTTTCAAGTCTAAAGAATGTATTGTCGAGTGGTTGGTCATGCCCTTTGGCTTGACAAATTCCCTAGAAAATTTCATGAGGTTAGTGGAAGACATTTTGCGGACCTTCACCAATTCCTTTGTGGTTGTATATCTAGATGACATCCTCATCTTCAACAAGAGTTGGGCAAGGGGGTCAAGTAATTTAGTAAGATTGATCTAAAGTATGGCTATCACCAGGTCCCCATAGAACAAAATGATGCATGGAATATTTCTTTCAAGTCTAAAGAATGTATTGTCGAGTGGTTGGTCATGCCCTTTGGCTTGACAAATTCCCTAGAAAATTTCATGAGGTTAGTGGAAGACATTTTGCGGACCTTCACCAATTCCTTTGTGGTTGTATATCTAGATGACATCCTCATCTTCAACAAGAGTTGGGACGAACTCTTACATCACATTCAGCAGGTCGTTCACACTATGCAATAACATAAGCTATATGTTAACTTAGATAAATGATCCTTCAACATGAATAAGGTCAAATACCTCAGATACATTGTAGATGAGCATGGTGTGCACATCGATCTATCCAATATCCAATTCATTCATGACTGACCATCCCCGACAACACTTAGCAAGCTTCAGAGCTTCTTAGGCCTTTCCAACTTCTATCGTAGATTCATATTGGGGTTCTCTCATATCGCATGGGCTCTCAGCCAAGTGACCAATGGTTTTTGAAAAGCCAAATTTGTGTGGGGAATACCACAACAAAAATCCTTTGATGATTTGAAACATATCTTATGCTCAACCCTGGTGCTCATCGTACCCGATTTGCAACAACCATTTGATATTGAGACATGTTCTTCTGATTATGTTTTTGGTGTCGTTCCCACTCAACACAATCATCCAGTGGCCTATCATAGTGAGAAACTCTCAGATACCATCCGAAAGTACCCCACCTATGACAAATAAATGTATTCCATTGTACAATCCCACCACCAATGGAAGAATTACATTCGGGGGAAGGAGATAGTCATCCATACAGATCACAAGCCTTTGCAATTCATGCAGACACAAGGGAAAATTCAGAATTACCGCCATCAAAAGTGGTCCACATACTTTTAGTAGTTTCACCTCAACATTAAGTATAATAAAGGGAGCACCAATCACGTTGTTGACCACCTCAATTGACCTCTAGTTGCAACACTAACCATGGTGCTCGAATCTTGCGAGAATGATACCTTTGGGTGGTCCCAACTCTATGACAATGATCATGAATTAGCTACGACCTACCAAATGTTGGGAACAAGCACGACCATTGCCAACTTCAATCTTCAGGATGGACTACTATGCCATCTGGGTCATCTTTTTGTTCCTTCAAGCGAGTGTGTGAAGATGATTTGGGAATCCCACTACAGTCGATTGCCATGACACTTTGGCATGGAGAAGGTAGTGACAATACTATAGAAGTATTTCTATTGGTTGAAGCTATGACATGATGTTAGTAAGTATATCAGATTCTTCACTTCCAACTCCATTGCCAAGCCAACCATTTTAAAAAAGGACTATACACCCCTCTGCCTACTCTCGACAGTCCCTGAGAATCCATATCAATGGACTACATGTCATGTCTCCCCTCCACCAAGCATGGAAATAAATTTGTATTCATGGTTGTTGATTGATTCTCTAAGATGACCATTCTGATCGACTGCAAGAAGAGTGTCACAACCGAGGCCAATTCTAAGCTCTTCTTTGAGTGTTTATGGGTACAATTCGGAATACCACAGACCATCATATCATATTAGGACAACATATTCTTGAGCACATTCTAGTTGAGCCTTTGGTCTCTATTGGTCACCAAGCTCACCAAATCCACTTCCTTCCACCCTTAGACTGATGGACAAATAGAGGTCATCAATAGGATGATCTTGCATCTCTTTTGCATGTACAAATCCAAGAATCCAAAAAAATGGGATGAGATCCTTCCTTATTTCCAACACATCTACAACAGATCCCTTCATAGCTTGACTAACCACAAGCCTTTTCAGGTGGGCTTGGACTTTCAACCTTTGGGCCCCATTGATGTAGCACTACTACTTGCATCCACACAGGAAAAATCTTCTCATGCTCAATATGAGGTTGACAATGCCACCAAATTAATTGAAAATGTTCAACCCGTTTTCCAATAGGTCCATGATATTTTACA
Organism: Picea abies; assembly: GCA_900067695.1. Lineage (NCBI taxonomy): Eukaryota > Viridiplantae > Streptophyta > Pinopsida > Pinales > Pinaceae > Picea > Picea abies. The sequence continues at coordinate 740 of CBVK0100410348.1, read as the reverse complement.
TTGACTAACCACAAGCCTTTTCAGGTGGGCTTGGACTTTCAACCTTTGGGCCCCATTGATGTAGCACTACTACTTGCATCCACACAGGAAAAATCTTGTCATGCTCAATATGAGGTTGACAATGCCACCAAATTAATTGAAAATGTTCAACCCGTTTTCCAATAGGTCCATGATATTTTACAGAAATCCAATGCTAAGTAAAAGAAGTTCCATGATCAACATCGAGTTCCCCACAAGTTTCAGGTAGGAAAAAAGTTTTGGCTGCATTTGTAGAAAGTGTGACTTAAATGACCCCATCAGAAGTTGCATCCACTTTTCTATGGACCTTACACCATCACCAAGTATATGGGCGATAATTCTTTTGAGTTAAGTATCCCCCCCTTCCTTGGATTACACCCAATATTCAATGTGGACCTCCTTTGGCCATATTCTCCACCACTATTGAACACATTGGATATATCTTTCTGTCAAGGTACCAAGCATCCAAAAGGAATATTGTATGCGAACTTTATTTCATCGGAAAGTTGACGTATCAATTACCTCCATCAGGGCCCATGAACCTTTTGGCATTTCATCTTCTAGGGTTATGGTTTTGGATGTTTAACATTTTCTCATTTATTATTTATATTAAAAATTCCTTTGGATCCTCATTGTAACAACCTTCTTGTGATTGAGAATAACCATCATGTGTCTTCTCAAAGATAAACTACCACCATTCTAGTGAGTTCATTTCACTCTGT
>CBVK0100410347.1:0-12510 GCA_900067695.1 Picea abies | reverse complement strand
ACGAACCTGCGGTAGAAATTAGCAAGGCCCAAGAAACTTTGAATCTCAGTGAGTATGCTTGGGGTTGGCCAGTCACGGATGACTTGGATCTTGGCTGGATCCACATGTACTCCATGTTGATCAATGATGTATCCCAGGTAATGGACCATGTCCATGCCGAAGGAGCATTTTTCCAAGTCGGTGTATAGCTTGTGTTGTCACAGGGTGTGCGGAACCTGTTGAATATGCTCCAAGTGTTCTGTCGAAGTCTTGTTGTAAAAGATAATGTCATCCAGATACACCACTACAAAAGTATTGGTGAATGGTCATAGGATATCATCCATCATCCTCATGAAAGTGGCTGGAGCATTTGTCAAACCTCATGAAAGTGGCTGGAGCATTTGTCAAACCAAAGGGCATGACCAAACATTCAAAAAGACCTTCCTTTGACTTGAAGGTAGTCTTCCATACATTTGTTTGTTCTATCAGGACCTGGTGGTAGCCAGACTTTAGATCAATTTTACTGAAGTATTTGGCCCTCGTGAGCTGATCAAGGAGGTCATTGATTCGGGGAATTAGGTACCAATTTCTGACTGTGATTTTATTCAGAGCCCGATAATCAATGCAAAGTCGCCAAGTTCCATCTTTCTTTTGTACCAGCACGATTCGGTTCCTGCAAGGTGATGAGCTGGGAAGGATGTGCCCCTTGTGGAGTGGTTCTTGGATCTGTCGCTTGATCTCCTCATTCTCTAAGAGAGATCGGTGGTAGACTGGCCCATTGGGAAGCGATGCATCGGGGGTCAGATCGATGGGGTTCTTGACCTGACAGTGTAGAGGTACCTTAGTAGGTGAGGATAAGATATCTGAGTATTCTTCCACGACCTTATCTACTTTATTCGTCTATGAGGAGAGGTCGGTCGTAGAGACCTGGATGTGGCTATGATATTTTTCTCATTCTGAGAGCGAACCTCGAAGAAGACAAACTTCCCCATCTGAGAGATGACCTTCCTGCATTGCTTGGAAGAGATCAAGAAAATATCACTAGGAGGGATTGCCTCAAGTATCTTGTACAATTTCCTGTTCAAAGTAATAATAACACTATGAGGCCTAGACTCATATACAGCATGATGTTTCCATAAATAAGGTTGGCCCAGAAGAACATTACAAACTTCGAGAGGAGCAACATCACACAATACCTCATCTTTGAAGGGCTTGATGTCATACAATAGTCGACACTGTTGGTTGACGCTAAGATCACTTCCTTGGAAAAGCCATCCAATGGTGTAGGGTTGTGGGTGTGGCATTGTCGGGAGGTCCAGTCACTTGAAGACCTCTACAGAGATGAGGTTATTTTGGCTACCACTATCAATGATAAAGTGTAGTGGGGTGCCTTGCACCCACATATGTGAAAGGAAGAGGCACTCACCTTCTTTTAGCTTGTCTGGTTCACCAGGTTGGAGATTGGTGGTAGCAACAGTGGCACTGGGTTCCACGTCAATGATATGTCTTCCCCTTTCTGGTTATGACTCAAAGTCAGAACCCGCATCTAATTCAGAGGCTTTCACTTCATCCACCAGCAATTTCTTTGAGCGACAATCAAGAGTGTTGTGCCAAGGGATCTTATGGAAGTCGCACCACTTCCTGGTATCTTTCTTTGTCTTTCTGGTGTCCTTCTTTGCTTGCAGCTTGGACTATTTTTCCTGATATTGTCCATCTTTTATCTTTCCTTTTTTATGTGGGTTGGGGCTGCCCTTTCCTGGCTTTTGCTGTGAGGGGTTCCCATGACCAAATTGGTGTGTCTTTTGTTTGAGATTTTGCTCGATTTTGACGGCATATCAGTAGGCCCCGCCCAAGGATGAGATGTTTAGAAATTCCATTTCAGTCTGGATGTATCTATGTAGAGCACCACGATACTTGAGCATTATATGTCACTCTGAATCTTTGATACCCATCTTCCTGCACAAGGTATGGAAGATATTTGTGAACTCTAGCACTGCTTGGTCTCTTTCTTGCCTCAGTATGATCCATTTGGTATACAAGTCGTCATAACTTACGATAGGGTAGTATTGTTCCTTAATAGCATCCATGAAGGATTCCCAGGTGGTCGCGAGTGTAAATAATGAAGTTTCCTCTGTTTCCTTTTTCTCATAGAAAGTTTCCCACCAATCTTTGACATGGGGAACGACTTTGAGGAGCGCAAAAGCAATATTTTCTCTATTCGAAAAGTTATGGATAGAAAAATACCCTTCTAGTAGATTCAACCACTTATCTACAGCATTTGTATCTATCTAACCTTCAAATATAGGAATATCGAAGTTGATTTGTACCTTTAAGGGGGCGGCACCTCCACTTGAGGAAGATGCATCGCCTGTTGGTAGTCACCAAAGGATTTGCATGAAATTATCCATCATTTCATTCCTCTGTTGCATGAGGGCTTCCTCAAGAAACATTTTGAAAGGATCTCTTGTCCCTTCATCTTTCTTTTCTCCTGCCATGAGAGGTCGCTTGGGCGTGTGAGAGATTTTGTCCTCAAGAGAAACAAAATCAAGACCCAATTCTTTGTACCCTGACCTCGTTGGGGACATGCATTAAGACGACAAGGAGCAGACCACTCTGATTCCATTGATCCGGATTTTATGAGAAAAACGAAGTGAATCCAGATTATTAAAAGATGCTTAACACAAAATAACAGAGATACAGTAAAACTAGTTTTCTATTCAATAAGGAAATAAGCTGAAACTATAAAATGCATCGGAAAACAAGCTTACTGGAATGGTGGCGGCTTATCTATGAGAAGAGATGTGACGGTTGTGCTCATTCGCAAGAATATGACTATAATGAGGCTTTGAAGGCATTTTTACAATAAATGTGAATGTCAATACCCTAAACACCCAAAAACCTAACCCTAGGAGATGAAGCGCCAAAAGTCATGTGGGCCCCGTTGGGGCAAGTTAGTACATCAACTTCCCGAGGTCATAACGTTCACATACGATCTCCGTTTTAGGAGCACGATATCTCGTTGGAAAGGTCTAACCGAGAAGAAAAAAATTTGACTAGCCCAAGTCAGTGGATTCAATGGTCACCTAGGCCCCAAATCTCCCAAAAACGTCGTTTAGGGCCTCAAAACGACCCCAAAAGTTTGGAACCCAAAAAACTACTAAAAAATTGCCAAGGTGGAAAATTGCTTTTCGAGCTAGTGGAATAGGTGGGTGGCCACCAATATCCACCTGGATCAAGAATGGTGTCTCCAGTAGGTTGGTGCCTACAAAAATTTATAAAGATAAAAAAAAAAATGGTTTTCTCCCACAAGGGTTTCCAAATTAAACTCTGTGTACTATGATTTGAGTTTACGTGCATTTATTATTTTAAAGTTAATGAATGATTGATGAATGCTCATTTAAAGTAAAAAGTATATTATACTAATCACCCTCATCTCTCAGTATAAGCACAAGTTCAAAAAAGTATTCATAGCCAATGATATGTCTTATATGGGGAAGAAGGGTTAGGTTACATAGAGTTAAAGATAAGGTTTGGGTAATGAAGAAGGGTTAGGTTACATAGATTTAAATATAGAGTTAAAGTTAAGGTTTGGGTAATGAATTTTCATAGGATCAATGTAAGTTTAATTTATTTTTCTCTACACTTTAGTTTTTAGTCTCATGTTTAGGGGTAAAAGTGAAAGTGGGTAACTCCAAAACCCTTATTAAATATAATCACATTAATCATTACAAGTGACTATGTTCCATTTAATTTTTAATAGTTGTTTAAGTAAAATTGGGAAACTCAAATTCAAGTAGAAGTGTTATTTATTTCAACTATGAAGATTGTGGAATTAGAACCCATGAAATATTGATTAGTCATAGTTGATATTCCTATAGATAAGACACATACTTGAGAGTTCAAAATGAATTATCCCCCCCGCCCCCCGTAGGGGTGAGTTGGAACCTTAAAACACATTTTCTAGTTTTGTCCCTTAGCCTAAATTTATGTATGGAGTTGGGTAGAGTCACTTTGTATCCAATAACCAATACCTCTTAGCTTTCGTATTTTGGAAAACAAACTTGTTGACATATTGTCTTCCTTGGGCCCTATAGTTTCAGTCTATTTGGTTGTTTATTTGTATTGAGATATGTTTCTTCTATTCCCTTTAATAAGAAAGAACTTTCCCAATCCTTCACATGTTATGATAGATATTTGATTTGTGTGATCTTGCCTTTACATATTGTAGTGTGTGTATGAGATATTTAGATGGAGATGGTCTACTCACAACAATTGTACCTTGGTGAAGTAAACCTTGAAGGTATAAGAGAGAATAAACCATAAAAGTTCAAAAATAAATCTTTAAACTCCAAAGATATCCAAAACATTCACCATGAACAACACAAGAATATAGAGAGAAGAACCCTTAAGGTGGGATAACACTATCAAATACTCCTTATGGAAAGAATCACTCCAAAAGTCATGCTTGCTACAAGACAATGCAATCCAACACACCTCAATGTAATGATATTCATGTATATTTATACTTTCTCATGAGTATTCCTATGGGTATATGCCAAATACCCTTCATTATTATATTATTTTGTTTTAATTACATAGGGGGTCTATTCCATTATTATGGCCACATTACATTCATTATCCCCATGGGTACCTCCCAAGATACCCTATATTATCCTCCGTAGGTACATTAAACTTGTCACTTCACCTACCTAGTTAGCATGTTTGAAATGTGGAAAGGGTAGGCCTTTCCACAAGGTCGATCAACAAGTTAATGAAAGGCAATAATGTAGACATAAGTGGCCTCCTCCAATACAAAATGACAAGTTTTGAAAAAAACTTAAACTTTGGCTATTTTTGAAGCAACCAAGCCTCTTGATCCAACCAAGGATGGTTGGGAACTACTCATGGTCAAGGATGAACCAACCCCCAATGATTGTGATGAACTTCCATTAAATGTTGCCTTGCCGCTTACTATTACTTAATATTGTGTTTATGTTTGGGAGTAATACTCTATATCTCTTTGGACTTTTTTTACAAGGAAAAAAGAATATATATTATTTCAATAAGAAATATGAAATATGAGTATACAACGATTTATGCATTTCTACTTTCAATTGACTCTTTTAAAGAGTTTTTCCTTCAACATCCAAGTCTTGTAGATGTGTTGAAAATATTTTTTTGAAAAAATACCTTTTAACCCTTTTATTCCTTCCATAATTGCAAGAAGGGTCAAGGTTTTCATATAGTTTTTACCATTAATCCAATTTATGACCGCCTTGGATTCACCAAGGATTTGGACTTGAGCCACTTCTTTTTCAACAACTAACCTCAAAAGCATCTAGAGTACATTTATTTGTGTCTAGTTTTTTGTTCCATCTCCTAAATCTACTTTAAACGAGAGTTTATGCTCTTCTATTAAGAATTTGATACCTCTAGCCCCACTTACACCAGAATTATCTTAGATTTCCCCATCAAAGTATCTTCATGCATATGTTTTATCAATATTTAGGCTAGTGATTACCCTTGGGTTCTTTTTCCGACCTGGTTCCCGCACTCCTTCATAAGCATACCTTATTTGTTGATATACTTGAATGGGCATCCTTTCTTCATTTTGAAATATCATGTCATTCTTGGCTAACTAAAGAGCCCATATAATTATATAGGAGGGAGCTTTGTGATCCTTGATAGATTTATCTTTGCACCAAACATCTAAGAAACCTGCTATAGTTTCTTCTTTCCATTTACCAATTTCACCTATTAGTTTCAAGACTTCCTCCCATAATTTTTTGTGATTGGATAAGATATCATCAAGTGAGATAAATACCCATCATTAATTTTACAAAGTATGAATCTTCATGGCCCCCACCATGCTTCTTTTTTATAGTTATCCTAAGTCAATATTTTATTTGTAAGAACTAACCAAAGGAAAAATCCTATTTTGAGAGGAGATTTCATTTTCTAAATCAACTTCCACCGCCACTTTTCATTTATTTCCTCCTTAGCTTGAAACATTTCTTTATATCATAATTGTGCTATGAATCTTCCCAATGAACAATATTTAGACCAAACAATTTCATCCTCCTTGTCCCTCGGTTTATTTGCACTCTATTTTAGTTTTTAGACATAGTTACTCCAACCTTCTACTTCCTTCCCTTGCAAATTGATTTTTTTAGCTTCCTTCCACCCATGGTTCCATATGGAAGTACTAGAAAGATTTGTTGCCTCTACCAGGTAAATGCTACCTTTCTGATTTAATGATTGAATTAATGCTCAGGAATTCTAAAATTCCCATTGCATCCTATAAATGGATCTCCTCATATCCTCACTTTAGATTCTTTGCCCACCTTCCAAGCCAACCACCATTATACAATTGGAAAGGATTTCACTAATGCCTTCCAAATTATTGAATCCCATGCTACATGTTTTACTAGTAATCTGATCCATTACTCTACAAACATAGGATACATTTATTTATTCTTCATAACAACATTCCATAGACCTTCTTCTTTAAATAACCTCCAAAGTCTTTTACCTGCCAAAGCTTGTGCAAAGTGGTGGATAAATTTTAATACCTAGCTCGAATATTTTTTCAGTTTTGCTATTTTGCTCCATTTTACTTAAGGGGGTGCCTTCTCTTTCTTTTTTTCATATCCATAAGAAACTGAAACATTTCTTTTTTATCTTATATAACATTCACTTTGGAATATAAGCTAGAGAGAACTAATAAATTGGTATTTCCTTTGACACTGATTTTAAGTGTTAATCTTCCTCATCTTGAAAGCCATATATAGCACCATTTTGACACTCTTTTTCTATTTTATCATAGAGATAATTTGGGTGCGTTTCCCTGTTCTCGCTAAGCTTTAAATAGAGACCCAAATATTTCACCCCATTGTCAAAGGATATTTATTTACTAGGTAGAATTTGAAGTATCCTTCGTTCTTACTCTTTTGCTAGAGAGTTGAAAAGAATGTTTGAATTGTTAATATTCACCTCCATCCCTATTGCTTTGCAGTATAAATCCAACATTTCATTATATTTTTTGGCTTCTCTCAAAATGCACATTGCAAATAAAATTACATCATCTACAAACAGTAAATGGGTTAAGTGCAAAGAACTACCTACTTCTATACCTCCAATATCCCCCTCTCTTTTGCATTCTTTTACTGCCCTTCTTAGACCTTTAGCAACCATAAGAAGAAAAAAACGTGACATTGGACATCCTTGTCTAAGTCCTTGAGTTGGATAGAAGAAACTCAATGCTGAAACATTTATTAGAACAACAAATGAAATTGAGGACATATATCCCATTATCTAATTTACCATTTGCATGTTCATTCTGGTGTGAATTAACATTAACCTTGAGTGAAACCAACTTACTCTATCATAGGCCTTGGAAAGGTCTAATTTAAGTACCATTGCTATTAACTTTTTACTTTTTATAGTATATAAGTCTTTTTTTTCTACCCCTATTTAATCATCAATCTACCTATTGAATAAGAATGCAAACAATTCCTGTGAAATAGAGTCTTAGAACACCTTATCTAATATTAATGTTATGATATTTTCTATTACTTTGTAGATAACGTTTCATAAGGAAGTTGTCTTGTAATCCTCAAATGTCTCAGGTTTATTCTTCTTAGGGATTAGTGATATAAAATTTGAATTCATTAAACGAGCACCTTTCCTGAACTTATTGATCCTTCACCACTCTTAGAATATATTCCTCTATTATCTCATAGAAACCTAAAAACAATTCCACTTTCCATTCATCTAGGCCTAGGGTTTTTAATTTTGAAAAGGTTCCAACACAACTTCCAATTCTTTTTTATTCACTTATGCTATATTTCCTCATTTATTTATTGACCCAAGAACCTTGGAAAAAATGAGGTGAATTCAATTATGTCCCTAATGCTTTCCCTAGGTGGCTTTTGGTAAAATGCCTTGAAATGTGTTATCCCTAGCTTGCAATCTCCTTAATTCCATTGACCTTTGATCTATTGCATCTTCTTATCTCCCATATGGTATTTATGTTTTTTCTATGATTTGCATAGTACTAAAATAACTTTGTCTTCTCATCCCCTTTTTGTAATCAAATTTTTGTTTTGGAGGTTGGTACAGGACAGTCTTTTCCTCTTGTGGTTAACAGAGGAAATGGTCCAGACAGTCATTCCTTAGGGTGTATTCATTCTCTCCAAGTTGCACTTTGTTTAGTGCCGGAGGAATGGCCCAGGGTGGGGAATGGTCCAGGCTCAGCAATCAGGGACATGCATTCCTTAGGGAAGATTCATTCTCTCCAGGTTACAGTTTGTTTAGTGTTAGAGGAATGGCCTAGGGTGAGGAATGGTCCAGGTTCAGAACAATCATTCTTCCTTGTTTGAGAAGAATAAGGCAGATAGCCCATCGTTGATATTCTACTTTGAGGGCAGATTTTCTTTCAGATCTCACAGATGTGAGTGAAAGATTGGCACAGATGATTCAGTTTATATCATAACATTGTTTTTGTGCAGGTTGATATCAGATGATTGTTATGAAGACTGTATGACAATAGATGTATACTACTATGGTGGATGTGTTCCACTGTTCGTGACTATACGTTACTGATCAAGTACTTGTTTGCTACTTGGTGTGGTAGTGTACCACTAGATTGTAGTTATGTACTACTATGGATAGACACAGTTGTGTTCTATTTTGTTCTAATTGCCTTGAAGACTATCAGCAGTTTGGTAAATGATTATTAGCCAGATGGATGATTAAAGGACAGAGATTTCCCAGATGGAAAATGATTCAGAACATCTAATCTTCTACGACATATGTCCAGACTAGAAGAATGGCTCTTGTATCACTCTATGGTGTGAGTGACTTGTCCAGCATCATGTCTGATTACTCAGATGAAGTATGGTTTCGAGAGATGATGCAGCTGATGACACTGATAGTGAAGATGATGCTCATGATCTAGTCATGAGATAGTCTAGACGATTATGTTGATGCTACCGGGTGAATGGTATGTTTTTGTGCTCAAAACCATTACCTGTAATACCTCCCTGGCTAGGAGGGAGTGTTGATATTATGGTAGTTGCAAGAGGTATTTACGTCCACGTGTAAACCTGACAAGAATAGAATACTATGGGAAGCAAGAGAAACCCTAATGAGTTGGCTAATAACCCTAGAAGACTTATCGTATTAGGTTATTAGCCTCCAAGAGAAGAAGTCAACCAGAAGAAATAATAATATACTGAACAAATAGGTACCCAGAATGAGAAGTTGGCCTAGGCAGTTAGCCAAAATTAGTATAAATACAGGAGGCCAATTCTCATTCTGGCAGGCAGTCTCAGAATTGCAGAGCGGCAACTTGTGCGCACTGCAGTGCCTAGTCTTGTGCGCGGGTTTGGAGGAGAGTTGTCGGTGGAGCTGCTGCAGCTAGCAATTACGTTTTGGCTTGGACTATCTGATCAGCTCTTGTTGGTTTGTCCTTGGGGAAAGGTGCACTACCCTTTGTTTGGATTTCTAGCCTAGGGTTTGCTTCCGGAGTGATTCTGTGTCAAGGTTAAGGTGCTTTTAGGGTGCCAAGAAAGGTTAATGCACCAAGAAAGAAGTAACCAAGCTAATCAGATAGTCTCACCCAAAACTGGTGCAGCACCTTCCCCAGGACTTGCGCACAAAACTGTTGGACTGCAGTGCACAGAAACTACTCTCTGCAATTCTGAGAAGTGTGTCAAATGAGAGACTGGTGCCCTGTATTTCTAGTGATTCTGTCAGACTTACTAGGGCCGAATTCTCCTTCTGGGTACTAGTTAATTCATATTAATTATATTTCTGCAACCGACATCTTGTCTAGGGTTTCCTTCATTTCTTTGCTTCCTCCCGAAACATTCTAATCTTGTCAAAGGTCACAAATAGAGGTTCATACCTCCCGAAGCTACCTTAATATCAACACTCCTTCCTAGCTAGGGAGGTATGGTCTTGAGCACAACAAACCATTCAATTGGTAGCATCACGAGCACCGTCATTATTATCCAATTGAATAATTCTCCATGACAACTGGCACAATATCAATTGATAGAACACAACTGTGTTTTATCCATGGTAGTACATAACTACACTCTAGTGGTTTACTACCACACCAAGTAGCATACAGTACTTGATCAGTGACGTATAGTCACAAACAGTGGAATATATCCACCACAGTAGCATAATTCTATTGTCTGGAGACAGGCAGTCTCCATAACAATCATCTGGTGTCAACATGCACAGAAAATATTGTTAAAGATAAACTTAATCATCTGGGCCAATCTTTCACTCACGTCTGTGAGATATGAAAGAATATCTTCCCTCAAATTAGAACAATGAGATATATGGACTATTCTTCTCAAGAAAGGAAGAATAAATGTCATGTCTTATGAACCTAGACCATTCCCCACCCTGGGCCATTCTTCCTACACTAATTAAAGTGCACCCTCGAGAGAATGTATAAACCCTAAGGAATGCTTGTCCCTGATTGTTGAGCCTGGACCATTCCCCACCTGGGCCATTCCTCCTACACTAATCAAAGTGCACCCTGGAGAGAATGTATAAACCCTAAGGAATGACTGTCTGAACCATTTCCCTTGTTAACCACAAGATGAAAAGACTGTCATGTATCAACCTCTAAATCGGACCATTCATCATGTTAACCACAATGAGAAATCATTGTTCGACGAGGCGGGCCAGTCTTCTTCAGTAACCCTCAAGAAGAGAGATTGCCCTAGACCACTCCCCATGTTAACCACAATGGGAAGTCATTGTTTATGATACATCAGCAATCTGGACCAATTTCCCATGTTAACCACAATGGGAAATTGTTGTTCGTTAGAAATCTCAATCCACTTTTTGAACAGGAAAGAATCTACCCAACTGGGCTATTTTTCAATCTCGAGAATAAATGTATTCAATAATATTTTCAGTGCTCCCTTCCAACCTGGAGAGTCATTTCTTCCCTTTCATCTAAGGGAGTTATTTCCACGATCCCCATCTTCTCTCAGAAATATGCAAACTTTATTCTGGATAGAGGTTTTGTCAGGATGTTTGTTGTCTTCTCATCTGTGGGGATATACTTGATCTTTACCTCTCCTTCCTGGACTTTATCTCAAATAAAGTAGTATTTTATATCAATGTGTTTCAACCTTTCATGAAACATGGGATGTTCTAATAATCTTATACAACTCTGATTATCACAATGTATTATGGTCGATTCTAGAATCTGTTCAAACAAATCGGAGATTAACTTTCTTAGCCATATTGCTTCTGTGCATGCTTCACATGCTGCGATATATTTTGCTTCTGTTGTGCTGAGTGCAACAGACTTATGTTTCCTGTTGCTCCAAGATATCATAGCGGAGCCCAAGTTGAAACACGTACCTGAAGTGCTCTTTCTGTCTTTTGTACTTCCTACCCAATCTGAGTCTGTGAATCCATGAAATTGTATGTCACTGGATGCGGTATATCTCAAGCCATAGTTTATTGTCCCGTGAATATATCTTAAGACATGCTTTGCAGCTATCCAATGCTCATGTCTTAGTTCCACCTGGAACTGGCTTAGTGTATTCACGGCAAAGCAAATGTCTGGTTGAGTATTTGGATCGAAAGTTAGTAGCATCGCCTATGATGAAAAATGATCACTTGGCATTCTACTCACTCTAAGGTGTTTGGATTGAGCTTAGTCAATACATGTTGGTTAAGCGTAGTTTTGGAAATACATGCAGTTGATGGTCATGCCCAACAAGGTCATGCCAATGTTGTGTAGTGATTGGGATTTTTGAGTAGTATGGGACACGAATGAAAAGTATAGGCTTGTGACATAATCCCCTCCCCCCAATGGTTTTTTGATTGCCTTATAAAATTTCTCTTTTTGCTAAAGATAAAAAAATATTGTCTACCTACTACACCTGGCTAGATTGGATATAGGACCAACCCCCTTGTTGATGTTTTAATTATACAGCTAGTAGTTATGGTTCTTATTTATTATTACAATCATTTAGCACATTAGTTGCATAAATAAGATCACTGAAAGACAGACAATCACAGAAACAATAGAGACACACAGATTATCATGGGAAACCCTCATTGGGAAGAAAACCCAGCAAAAACTTCCTCAATATAAATAGACCAAAAACCGAACATAAGATCCTCCTCTACTCCTTCACTAGGAAGAGTAGCGCACCACTTAACTAATAGAATATACCAAGAGATAGACCAAAACCCTCCTTGACGTCACTCCCAGTTGCAATAGGTTCTCCTCCAAGACTTGTGCACTACAGAGCTAGGTTGTGAGTGTGCAAATGAGGTGCTAGCCTCCTTTATAAATAGTAGTATGGCCTCCCTAAATTAGGTCTGGTCCGACCTGTCACTTTACCCTTTTAATTTACATTTAATTGTCTAGGCACAAAAGGGTCGACTTTTACAAAGGCACAATAGGGCCTAATTAATAAATATAATATAATAATATCATTCAACACTCCCTCTTAGGTAGAATATGTTAAGGTCCTAACCCGC
>CBVK0100410346.1:0-12510 GCA_900067695.1 Picea abies | reverse complement strand
TTCCGATCTCACTTTCTTCTAGTTGTTCTTTGAAATGAGTAACCCTAGAGAAATAGTCTTGAACTATTTCTTCTTTCTGCATCTTTGTATTCTTGAGTTGGGTTCTCAAGTTCATCTTTTGGTTGATGTTATTTCCTTCATACATTCTGGTTAGAGCATCAAACATCTCTTTTGGAGTATTCTTAGAAGACACTTGAGGGATCAAGTGATCTTTAATAGAGTCTGCAATGATGCTTTTGGCCCTAACCATATCCCTTTCATACTTTTCTTTGGCCGCATCTTCTTAGGGTTCTCATACACTTTCTTTTATGAATTTTGCAAGGTCATTCTCTTCAAGAATGACTACAATCCTATACTTCTAGGCATGGAAGTTTTCCACACCTTCTGACTTGTCAAAAAGCTTGGTGCTTGCAGACATCTTAACCCGAAGCTAGGAAAATGACTAGAAAAATGAAAGTGCTCAAAAAGTGAATTTGAACTTACCTAGAGATGCACTAGGCTGAGGCGAGTAGGCTGGAGTTGTTTATTTTCAAAAATTTCAAGTTTTACCCCTTGAAACTGGACCTGTGCAAATCTATACTGGTACTTCTAGTACTGATTCTTGTTTCCTGGCTTTCTGGTACTAGTCAAAACTAGGGTTTGACTTTTTGGAGGCTCTGTCCATTGAAACGGTGCGCTCAAGATGCCATGTGATGTGCTAGGGTAGGGCACACTTTTCTAGATGGTTTTTAGAAATAAATTATTTCCAATAAAAAACCTTAATTTTCTTATATGACAACAATGACGTTTTTTATTACCCAATGAAAGGTGTTCTATTAAGTTCATATCTGATACCATGTTAATTTTTTAGTTGTTATTAATTTATTTTCAATTTACTAGAGCATAACAACATAAGTAGGATCGTTGAAATAAACACAATCACAAGGTACACAACATTTTATTTTGAGAAACCCTCATGGGGGAGAAAACCCAACAAAAATTTCCTCAATAATAGATTTCCAATACAATGCCAAGACTAAACACAAAAACACTAAAGAATATCCAAGATTGAGCATGCACCTCTCTTCTCCTTCTTGTAACTGCAACTACCTCGAAAAGATGTGCACTTGTTGAGTGACTGAGTGGGTGAACAAATGAGGTGCCATCCTCACTCATTTATACTAGATGAGGGGGCGCTAGGGTTATGTCTCTTCACCAAGCAGGGCCTACTTCTTCCAATAGTGGTTAAAATTGCTTTAATAAACCCTAGGGGCTGACTTATCAAATACCACCATATGAATATGGCTTGACCAATCCACAAGAGAAGATTTGGTCTTATACAATACCCAACATGATCAATCCACAAAAGGGGATTTGATCTATATAATAATAACTCAATTATAATTAGAATATTCTTTGTAGTTACAATATTTCAACACTATCAAGCACCAATTGGGATATAAAACCTCAAGTGTACTAAACCTCTCCCATCATTTCAAAGAAATAGAGAAACACTCAGACCAACAATGTCAACACCAAAGTCAAGAGTCTCCTCTTTCTATGATGTCGATGTGGTCATGGTGGTGGTTCCAACAAGTTTTGGTAGTTGGATCAAAGGCGAGTATATCGTAAGAGAAAAGACCATAGAAGAGGAGGAGCCTCGTGTTGAGGAAAAGATATGAATTGATCTTACTCAAACATTTTCAGACTTTACTTGGCTAAATCAAAGTAGACGAGAATATCACCCTATGTTTATAGCCGACAAAATTAACATCATAACTCACAAGTATTAATTACAAATGCTTAGGCTAGTCTTTCATCAACAAAAAGCTTGCTAGAAATTTACCTTTTATGTAATTTTTTGAATATAACAGTTGTTGAAATAAATGTAAGAGCAGAAATAAAGACACCAAGATGATAATCAAGACAATTGAGACATAAAGAAATCCTTTATTTCATTCCAATTCACCAAAGAGTCATTTTCTTTACAAAATCTCATACAGAAATCTTGGACCAAAGTCAAACTTAGACATCCCCGATGGAACATACAAAAGGACCTCTGACAGAAAACCAAAACTGAACTCTAAAAGCTGGATCATCTTGCCACAGATTGCTGCCCACTCGACTCTGCACAATAGCCTTTATCGGTCATGAAAATTAATTCACAAACAGACAAGTCTACACAGACTATCAAAGATAGATCAACACCTATGAAAAAACAAGTTTATGAATGATTTGATTCAACCCTGAATATTGTTGTCTACAATAAGACCCTGCTATCACAAAAGAGAATTAGGTTGTGATGAATATATGAATGAATGAAAACTGAACTATCTCAACATAAACTCAAAGAGAAAACCTTAGAATGATTATGCTTCTCTCCTCCATGTTCCTCCCTTTTCTTTTGCTTTTAACAAGTTAGAATTGGTTGAGGTAGTTAAGCCAACTCATTATTTAAGTTAATTAAAAACTCAACTAAATTTAGTTAGGGGGGAAAGTAATAATTATAATAAGGGTCATAAATAAATAATAACTAGTAGGTGGGACCCCTTGTGACTCCCTTTACTTCATGGAAATCATAACAATCATAACATAACCATTAGTTAAGCAAAACACACCACCTTGTGTCTCCCATCAACATATTTACTTTTGGTAATTTTAGCTCATGAAATTTGAAATTATTTCAAAAAATAATACTCATATATCCAAAATAAAACATGTTGTCCAAAGATCCATGAAGTCAACTATCATAAAACAACATATAACATAAAACTCAAAATCCATATTTCCCAATCTTTGATGCAACTCTTCCTTGGTTGTTGTTGTCACCTCTTGATTTTCCTGAATCTTCCTTTGGTTATGTAGAGACTTTAGGATTAATCTCGATAATCACATGGGAAAAATCATCCCTCAAATGTATCCGGGAAGACACAGATTTGTTAGAGCCATTGTAGAGTGAGGAGGGGGCAACAACAGATTTTCCTTTTTCAAGAGCATGGTGGGCCTCGGTTTTTAATCTCTTGCTATCATGGGAGGATTTTACTGGAGAGTGGTCAGGGGAAGCTTGGACAATGGGATTCAAAGGCGGAGGAGCAGGCAAGGACAAGTTGGGCCAGCCACAATGTTGGGAGACTATCGGGTGGACAATCTCCTGTCATCCATCATTTTCAGGGACCTCCGGTTGTAAGGAGACATGAGGAGGCAAATGGATATCGGGGGCTTGTGGAGCTTGGAATGGAGGCCTTTCAGGCCTAGGTTGGACTCTTACCTATCCAATCTAGTTAAAGAATCTGGCATGAAACAATTGGCCAAGATCTTATGAATCAGTGTCAAAATGTATAGAGAACCTGGGCCTTCTTGGGCCTCGGCTCCAATTACCTCTACCTCTTTTTCCTCAGCCATGGATTCCTCGACTGAAAAAACTCATCCTGCATGTGTTATTGATTAGCAAATAGTCTTTTAAATAACCATGCATGACAACTCTTGAAAATATGAAATAGATTTGGTTCATAATGTATCAGACTCATGCAATCCAATCCATACAAATTGTTTTATCGTTAATCAATGAGCAGGGGAGTGAAAAAGGGTCATGGAACATGTGAAAGGTTTGTATTGAGCGAAAATATGATATTAATAAAAGGGGAGAAGATATGGTCACTTCTCAATGACAACAACAATCAACTATAAAACAACCAATAAAACCTCACTGATATCCACCCAAGACACTGCCACTTTCATCCAATTTAACACAGAAATTCCCTTGACTGTAATCAATCTCAGAACATGGGGTGAAAAAATGAAATGGGAAGGTGATAGGATTTTTAATTAGCGGAAAATGAGATAATGGGAGGGGAGAATAGCAATTATTGTTCATGAAATCAATCAAGTGATCCATAAAACATTCTGTAGTAAGAATAGATGCACCAACCAACAATCATCATGACCGAATAACAATTTCTATGTACTTAAATAGTTCACTGTCCAATAATCAAATATACAACAAAGTGCCATCACAAAATAGAAAGTATCCCACATAATTTGCAAGAGGTTATTTTCCCTTCATTTACACATTCTGCATTTTATACCAATTTATGAACAACACCCAATTCCAATCTGTAACTATCAAGATCAACCATTGCCCATGCATTTCTTCAATCCACAACTATACTCAAAGTCATGTTTTCAAAAAAATAATGAGGTCACTATTGTTGCAGTAGGGCCCATCAAAATTAAAGGATATTCGTTAACATATATATGTAGTAACCAAAATAATGACAACCAAATTGCCACACCTGAAATGAAAAATTATAGTCAATAGTCACCATTCCAACACAAGCTACGTGCCAGACAATTAAAACATGCAAGTGTAACTCCATCACTATGCAAGCTCAATTCCATGTGATTTTGAAAGCTGGAGCATCCATTCAACATGACTGGGTATGAACAACATTTTTAACAAATGATCGATTGCAATAAAACATGCTCAAAACTCTGTGGTATCCCTGAGGGTGAGAAACCAAGCTATCCATATCATACACAGTTCACAGTCATCAAACGCTACAATGCAATATCTTCATTTAACAAATCAAGCACATAGTCACAGTCATAAATCCATCGTGTTGAATCATTAGTAACATAGTATGACTTTGATTTAGTCCAACTATAATCAACTATGTTGTGCAGACTCAGACTTATACAATCGAACAATCACAAGGGTACAGTGGATAAAATTTCTACAATCATCTGATTCAATAACCATTTTCTCCCCAAAGAAAACTATAGTTACCATGACCATTATCCATTTTGCAACCACACAACGCAACATGAGCAACATCAAGAATATTTTACCACTGATAGCTAAGCATTCAAATAACCATTAGTGAAAAAACCAGTGATCATATATCTTCCAAACAATTTGCCACTGTTGTAGAAAATCAATCAACCGAACAAGTTGTGGTAGCTATGCATACCCACGCATCCAATTGAATCGGGGTAGGGCCCCTTTCCAGTAACAATACTGAGGTATTAACATAAGGAGGGTGATTGTATCTTCGAAGGTTCAATTCTCAATGAAGGGTTTATTCTTATCATCACAGGTGCAGTAACTAAATTATAAAGCAACAGGACTGCCATACAACCAATCTGGGCGAATTTGTATTCACCAATACTCGACCATACATTTGACCCACCATAACATGTAGAAACTTGACATGCATGAAAATCTCCTCTATAAATCGAGACTAGATGGTTAAGGGTCTACTCTATAGCCGACACCAAGTAATGGAGCCAACTCCTCGTAATGGTGGAACTTTTGAGGCCAAGGGTGTGCACACAGAGAGGGACATGAGTCATTTGTGGTATTTGGCCGGGAAATTTAAATAAATCACGCAAGGTATAACCCTCATTTTCTTCATCCAAATACTATAGTACTGAGGTGGAGACAGGGCCGAGTTAAGAACAGAACGTTGACTTTGTGACCCTTAGCGGTGGAATAACCAATGCCGAAGTGAAACACAACATAGTGACGCAGAAAACCTTCGACCATTAAACCCAGGAAAGCCCGAGACTGGATAGTGTGATAGTGCGTGAAGATAGTTTCCACCCAAGACTTAAACAAAACCCTCCAACTGAACCAGTAGTAGTAATAGAGAGCTATCACCAGGAAGACCGATAACCTCTACAAACTCAGAAATATTACAGGAAGAACCATCCATTCTCCATTCAAACACCGAAATTTCACACAGTTGCAACACTTAGTAAAAACACAAACCCATACACCTAAGCTAGTAATCATTTCATAACTAGAGTGAAGTCAAGAATGGAAAAAAAGGGACATACATGTTAATCAAAATCCTTAAAACTAGAGGTGGTCGAGTGGTTCCATCCTACTAAAATTATGAAGCACAAACACAACAATAACATCAAACAATAGCCCGACTAGGGTGGTGGCCAACGCGAAGGGTAAAGGTGACGTGCAGTAAATGCACATCACCTCCACCCACATTTCATTAACTCAATAGTACATGCCAACAATTCCCCATTAACACGATTAATCAACATGTATTGAAACTATCACCACATTAAAATCTAGTAGCATGATTACCATATTCCATTTCACACCATATAACTCAAACAAAATTGCATAACCATTACCACTATTACCCTGCCAATATGTGCCACCAACATTGCACCATATGCGTATTTACCATATAATTCAATCACAATTGCATAGCATTTCACTTGCTAGGATTCAACAATCATTGTTAAGTCTCTTATGCATGGAGTATAGTATGTAGGATAGCTTTAAAATATTATTTTTCTATTGTTTCTCATCTCCTTCCAAATTGTTTGTATGTGGTATTTGCAACATTAGGTCCCTTTTCCTTGCATTTATTTTTCCTTTCTCAAGCTTGTCTTTCATGTAATTTCACTAACATATTTGCTATGCAGGTGTGATAAAAACAGACAACAATGACATTAATGAATAGCATAGGTTGTAGTAACGTAAGGAAACAACCTTTCATAAGCTCAATTTATAACCAATAACAACAATATCTTCATCAACCATGTGTCACACACCAACTCAACATAAAAAATGAACATATCTGCTTCCCAATAGTTCAAGGGAGTCCCACCTACTAGTATTATTAGGTTTTATAATAATAGGCTTTAGCAATACTTTGTGGGCGAAACTATGTTGACATATTTAATCGTCAACACCCCATGAGTTGAGAAGAGCAGTGGTAAGATCAAGGTTCAAATCGGAAATCCAAGTGGAAAAGAGATGGCTATGCTCCTCGGTGCATGAAGAGCAGAGCCAAAGTAGCAGGAAGCAAGCAATAAGATGAGCATGGAAAAGTGAGAGGATGTATTAATTTATGGTGATGGTGTAGTCGCCATGAGACACATGGAAACAAAATATAGAGCAAAAATTGTTTGCATGTAAAATGGAATATTTTTTTAAGACCTGGTAAGGCATGCGTACCCCTGGTAACTCACTGGTAAAGTTAGGAGGCAAAGCTAGGTGATAGGGAGGTTGCATGCGAAATCCCCGAGTCAAGTTTAAAGGGGGGATTGTTAGGGTTAACCTTCACTCGAGAGTCCAAGTGGTTTAGGTCTCAGCACATGGTTTCGGGCACATGGTATTGATGGCCCATGGTTTTGTATGCTATAGAATGCATGTGAATAAGAATTTATAAGGCTTATAAGTCTCCATTGTAAAGTGGCCTGGAGGTGAGTGGTGGCTAGCTCACTTGGCCCGGCTTGGACGGTTTAGATCAAGGTTAATAATAGATCTATTATTAGGATGGTTTTTTCCCATAGGGGTTTTCCAGGATAATTGTGTGTTTATGTGCATGGATGCTTGTGTATTATTATTTTTATCTTGCAAATATGTTTTATTATGCTTGTTTAAAACCCAACACTAAGTTCTCTTGTGGTGTGTCATCCTCTTCACATTATGATCATATCATAGAACGAATAAGGAAAAAGGGCTGGTTCAAAGGTTAGGGAAGTTGAAGCACAAATATTGTACCCCATTCCCATTTTCTCCTTTAGATAGTTATGCAGATATCGTGGATCAAAAGTTTGCAAGTAAGATTGTCAAAAGTTTTTGTACTCTTTTTCAGGTATTGATGTTCTATTGACCAATCATGGCACATGGATACAGTAGTACATCAAAACCAAGCTCTTCCATCTCCATATTCATTTATATTCCACCATTCACGATAGTCCTGAGCCTCTATCTTCTGGATCATCAACGTTTTCTCTCTTTAGGAATGCAAAATTGGGGAAAGATCCATGCCCAGAACTACAGAATTAAACAAAAAATATGTTGAAATTTCTCAATTGTATAGGAATGAAAAATTAGGGAAAGATCCATGCCCAGAACTACAGAATTAAATAGAAAATCTGTTGAAATTGCTCAAGTGTATAAAAAGTAGGATGGAAGTGGTGTGCTTATGGTTGGAAATTGCATATTGGGATTCCACAAATTCTAGCAATGATCAACATGACATCAATAGCATGCTCTAATTCCTTACCCTTGACCATTAATTAACCTCCCTCATCATCATCCACAATTTTGGTTCTAATCATTGTCCTTTTTAATCTCTGAAACTGTTTTGATTTCCTTGATTTCCATCTTCTCGATCATAGTTAAAAGTGATTCAACCCCACATTTGTTCCAATCATCTTCCTTGTATTGTTATGTTAAAGTTTCATTTCCATATCCAATTCCATGGGAAGGTTCATAAGTTCATAAATCATCTCCTTTTGGACAGAAATATTAATAGTCCCTGTTGAAGGCCTTGGGACTATAGAAATGATTTTTTGGGTTGACTGTGTTTTTTGTATTTCATGGTAATGTCAATTCCATTATTCTTGTATTTCTTGGGAACTTTCTTGGTAATGAGAGTATTGATATGGTTTAACCTTTAATGGTTTCTCTTCATTGTGCACACCCTTATCATCAATATTCTTTATAGAGACAATGGAATCTTATATTCTATGTGCTTGGTCTTCAGAGCTCAACTACTTAAAGTATTTTCTAATGACTATTTAGGCATAACCCTATTACATAAACAATTACCCCATTACATATACATTTAACCCCATATATATCCCCCTTGGGATCATATTAGGAAATCACTTGATTGACAAAATTTTGTATCTCGTTCTATTGGTGAATATGGCGACGATGTAATGCCTTCATTTCTTATTATGCTCTACAATTCTCTTCTTTATTCATAGTTTTTGTTGTTGATGATAATGATATCTCAACAACCTTTTTTACATTGTGCATGTGAACATATAAGATCCCTACAATGGTTTTCATTGAGTATAGGGATGTATAGCGGATGAGTCCCAATAAAATTTAGTGTGTGCTATCGTGCATGTGTATGTTAAGAGTACTCACATTTTTTTGTTGTGGCCCTACCTTGCCTTGAATTGAATCACAAGATTTTGGTTGAATTATGTTTGCATTGGTTGAAAAAGTGATCAATGCATGTTGGATGTAAAATGTGGCCAATTCATGTTAGACATAAATTGTGTTATGGTCCTTGTAATTCGAAACTACACTCTTCCCACTATGAGAATGATAGATTTATCTTCTAACCATGGACATATAATATAACAAAATTCAAATCCAAATAATACATATTACATTTTAACACATGAAATAACCATTATTATATAAATACAACAAGAGACAATGAATTTAGCTAACTCCTATTCATGCATGAACGATGACATGTAAGTATTGTTGATATTATGGTAGGTGTGGGAGGTATTAACCTCCATGTTTAACCTTTGGCTAGAATAGAATATTCTAGAAGCAAGAGAAACCCTAAACAAATATGTAGAAAACCTAGAAGACAAATCATCTCAGTAAAATAAATAATATTAGAGTATTACCCTCCAGAAAGAGAAGTGGGCCTAGACAAGTGACAAAAAGGACTATAAATAGAAGGCGCTTGAGCTCATTTGTACACATTGACTTCACTCACTCTCTCAAGTATAGCACATATTTGGAGCTGCAGCAACACAAATGGAAGGTGGATCTTTTGGGGTGATCTTTTGTCTCTCTCTCTACTGCTATATAACCTAGGATATGTGCCCTACCTTCTAGTATCTCTTGGTGGTATTCTTGGTGACATTCTGGTATTCTTGGTAAGTGAAACTACAACTACTGCAGTTGAGTATTGTTCTTGTTCTGTGGTTTTGGGAATTTTTATCTAGTGTGCTATATTTGGAGAAAGATGCGCTCTTTGGGTTATCTTTTGGTTCTAGTGCTATTTCCAGAATAATTCTATCTAGCAAAGGTTATGGTGCTCTGGGGTGGTTGTGTGCCTATGGTTGGGTGACAATATTGTGATATTCTATGGTTAAACTAGAACATCGAATATTTTAACAAGTTATGGGCCCACACTACCTTCAGAATAGTCTAACTACTGGAAGATTGAGTGGGAGTTATTTGTCAAGCTTGTTGTAGCACCAGTTGCAGCTGCAACTAGGGTTTGTGATTTTGTAGCTTCAACAAACCTAATCTAATTATTTCAACATCTTAAGTGAAGCGTTGGACCTAATTTCTGGATATTCTAGTGTGCCCTACCCTAGCGCAAACTCTAGTTCCCTCAACCAACAAAAATTCAAAGTTTGAGTTCTTAGTCAAAGTCAAAGGTTGACTGGTCAAATTCAAATGTTGACTTTTGGTCAAAATTGATTTTGTGGTCAAAGTTGAAATTTCATGGTTTCTAGCTTGTTCTGATCATTGAACCTTTTGATTCAGTTTCTAACCTCTTCTTGTCAAGATGGTGTCTAGTTTCATACTAGAAGACAAGTTGAACAATGCCACAAATTTCAAAGGTATGCACTTGTATATGCTTTTCAAGTTATATCATCCAACAAAGCATGAGTGTGCTTGTAGGAGACCTTGTCCAAGTAGAGATATTGGATTCAGTACATTCAGAGGAACAAGTGCATCCTCCCTAATAGTTGAGGCTCCAAGTTCTAGGTTTGACTGATCAAATTGTTAAGTTTCAAATTGCACATATCAAGTTTGATAGTTGCTATAGTATAAGTACACACTATAGTTGTGACAACAATCTTTGAAAGGTTTTATTACTGCTAGGTATACTTGATGGTATATAAGTACCATTGATATAGATGCTTAATGTTGGGAATGTGTTATATTCTTTGCATGAGCAGTAGTGTCCCATTTTGCCTTGGGAAACATGTCGCATTTTTGCCTCATTTTTCGTGTTGCCTCGATTTTCGTGTCCATTGTTGGGCAATTTTTCGGCACATGGTTTTTTCCGATGGTTTTCTATTTTCGGTTAAGGAATTAGGGTTGTTGACTTATACAAGTCATTGGGTTAGTGTTTTGGATGCCACTAGCTCCTATATGTAAATTGTATTGTAAATAATGTATCACCATGAATGAATATAGAATATGTTGGTTTTCTCGGTTTGGGTTTCCAAGGGAAAAATCTATGTGTAATGTTTGTATTTTCCATTTTATCTTTTCTATTATTTTACCAAAAAATTGTTTGCAGTAAATATTGAACAAGGTTAAAATCTACATTTGGTGTCAGAGCTTTGTTGGCTCTAGGGGGATGCCTTTGTGGTCAAGGATTTGGCTCGGGACTGTGATAAGCCTTGTTATAGTGGGAGATCTATGGTATTGATTTTTCAGGTGAAAAGAAATGGCGAGAAATTCGAAAATGGTGATCGAGAAGTTTAATGGGCAAAGTTTTGAGTTGTGGAATCTCAATATGGAAGATATGTTGGTGGACAAAGATCAGTGGATTGCGGTAGATCCAGGTACTGCACCTACAGGAACTTCATCAGATGACTGGAAAAAGTTGGATCGAAAGCTGAAGAGCACAATCCGACTGTGTCTCTCAGATTCAGTATTACTGAATGTGTCAAAAGAAGCTACAACCAAGGATTTATGGGATAAGTTGGGGAAGTTGTATCATTCTAAGTCCCTGATGAATAAACTATTCTTGAGAAAGAAGTTGTATAACCCGAGGATGAGAGATGGAGACTCAGTGGCAGATCATTTGAACGCCTTCAATAATGTGGTAAGTTAGTTAGTATCTATTGAGATTAAAATTTCAGATGAAGATAAATGTATCAGTTTACTGTGTTCTTTACCAAACTCGTGGGATAGTCTGGTTGTGGCCATAGGTAGTAATACAACTTCCTTGAAGTTTGATGAAGTGGTCTAATCATTGTTGTCGAAGGAGATGCGACAAAATAATATGGAAGGACATAGCACATACACATTATTTGCAAGAGGACATTCCCAGGAAACAAATAGATCTAAGTTCTCAAGTGAGATATCTAAGTCTAAGGGTGATGCAGGAGCATCTCTCCATGCAGCCAGCCAACCACGTCAGCGCACACACATTCAAAAGCTGAAGGGAGGCGCAACCTCATTTTGAATTTGAAATTCAATGTAATTTAATGTCTTAGGCTGGTGAGCCAGGAAAGACATGCCTTTGCGCAGGCTGTAGATGAGATAGGCATTTATTATAGATCTACTGAGATCTAGTTCTGGATAGCAGACTAGACAGCCATTGATTGTAAATTAATTAGAGTAGGTAAATCCTAGAGGGAAGCGCTCGATGAGCACCTCAGGTAAAAGAGATATTCAGATCTCATTTTGAAAGGGAATAGGCATGTGGAGCAGAAGAGAGAGCCGAGAGAGAGATCGAGGAACACCTTGTAAAATATACAGGCATTTGCCATTATTAATACAGAGTAGTTTTTTCTTCATTTTCTGTCATTATATGCATGTCTGTGTGTGTGTGTTCATTTTATGCTACAATTGTATATTGTGAGTATGCCATTGCAGGGGGTGTGTTTGATTTCAGGTTTGAAAGGTCTTTGAGGTTTCATGCCATAAGGGTGTGACAGAGTATTGAGACTCTGAATACCGGTGCACAGAGGAGGCACTTCTGAACTCGTGAGGAGTCAGACAGAGACGTGCGGAGGCACGAAATGAGATCAACAACTCAGGAG
>CBVK0100410345.1:0-12511 GCA_900067695.1 Picea abies | reverse complement strand
AATGAAATACACATAAATATTGCCAGAAACAGAGAAATACAGTAATACATGATTTCTATTAATGAAATAAATGTATAGAGACTGTAAAAACACAGAGTGAAAGACTCGCTAGAATGGTGATGTCTTATCTCTGAGAAGAGATGTGAGAGTTGCGCTCATTCACAAGAATATGATTGTTACAATGAGGCTCCAAAGACCTTTTTAACATAAGTAAAATCCAAAACCATAACCCCGGAAAATGAAAAGCCAAAACGTTTGTGGGCCCCGATGGGGGTAGTTGATACATCAACTTCTCGAGGGCGTAACGTTTGCATACGATCTCCATTTGGGGCGCTCAATACACCATTGGAAAGGTCTAACCAAGAAGAACAAATTTTGATTGGCCCAGGTAAATTCCATAGGCAGTCACCTAGGCCCCAAATCCACAAAAAAACATTGTTTAGGGCCTCAAAACGGCCCTAAAAGTCTAGAACCCGAAAAATTGTTGAAAAGCTACCAAGATGGAAAATTGTTTTTCGATCCTGTGGAATAGGTGGGTGGCCACCAATATCCACCTAGATCATGGAGGTCCCTATGGAAGATAGATCATGGATATTTTTGGAATATTGTGACAACAAATGGACCATGGCTTGACATAGTGGCTAAACAATGGTTATCCTTGCATGTTGGCTAGTGAGAAGATACTATGTAATAGGGGAACCATCCACACACTAAGCAATTGCTCGCATGAAGGGTGGACTATCAAAATCTAAAGGTTAAGAATCAAGATGTCAACTTGGATCATCGATGAAGTTTAAGGAAATAAATATCATCATCATTCATCCTCTTACTACATCATATGAGCTCCACTATTCGACATGCAAGCATCACCAATGATCCCACCACGATGAAACCTTTCAGGTACTTCCTATGCCCTTATTCCAAAATGACCCTGAAGATAAGGACACGATCCTTTGCATTTCATGCTCATAAGTCATGGAGACTAACAAAGATTCAATATCCATCCAATGTGTCACCGATTGTTGTGCTAGCAACAAAACCCTCCCATAATTTATTATCCTCGCCTCATAAACCATTCCTGTAAGAGAAGAAATTGGGACCCCCTTATTATTTTTTTTTTCTACTATCAACTTTCAAAGCCCTTGCTTGTAAATTTCTTTTCTTTTCACTGCACAAATTTAATTTATACACTTAAACTTGGTTTCCTTGTTAACCCGAATTGATCGTTTATGAAAAACTAAGATCTTCATTCTTCGTCGACACAGGGTGTATCGATAGGAAATCCACTTTTCTCACCAACACAGGGCGTACCAATAGATAATTCACTTTTCTTGTCGATACATTGACAATAAATTCACCTTTCTCACTGACACAAAATATATCAACGAAACATTTACATCTTGAGGCCCCTCCTAAATTCTTCCAACTTAGATCTTTTGATCGTTGCGCCCATTAGCTAGGTTATTTTGATTTTCAATGGTTAATCATTTCCCGTTTCAATGGATGATTAATGTCTGATTGCCTGTTGGTTTTAAGCTATGTCATGCTATAGTATTGATTGAGTGTGATAATAATCTTGGCAAGTTTGTTTGTGTCACAAGAAGATTTTATTACACTTATCATATCTGCATGTACACTTTGCACCCCTTGATTCTATGACCAACCCTGACCATGAAAGTGCCATTTATCATTTTTTGGATTGATTATAGCATCTGTAAGAGACAGGTTGGATCTTAAGTGCTTATTAGAAAACAATTGATACTCCTACCACACACTTAGTATCAAGTGCTCCAAATGTCAGTTGGTTGTTTTCACATGATTATATGTTTTAGCTACTAGCGAATGATCTTAGTTTAAATGGATAGAATGAAATCCTATATAACACATATGTCGTAGGAATTG
The DNA here is from genome assembly GCA_900067695.1 of Picea abies. Classification (NCBI taxonomy): domain Eukaryota; kingdom Viridiplantae; phylum Streptophyta; class Pinopsida; order Pinales; family Pinaceae; genus Picea; species Picea abies. Next base: position 10,609 of record CBVK0100410345.1, on the reverse strand, counting down.
ACAAAACTGAATTATGGTGAAGCAGTGGCCAAAACAAGGCCCGAACTTTCAATAAAAAATGATTTTGCTAATAATGTTGGGTACTAGTAAAAGTGTTGTTTTCACCTCCAAAATAATCCAAATATATGTTTTACGATATTACGAATCCAACGCCACTGACGAAATCAAAATACAAAGTCTAGAAGTGCCAAAACATTCATCAAATATTTCTGGTCAATCGAACCTCATTGACCATGAAATTGCTAAAATAATTGAATAAAATGGTAAGTTATCTCATTATTAACCTCTCTCTATGCTCTGGAAAAAAATGACACCTAAATTTGACATTATATGAACGAGTTATGGACCTTTAAAGTCAAACTAAGTTACGTTAAAACTCCTCCTTTCACTATATTAAACTTCGCCCAACATATTTAATCCAAGCACTAACGTGCAAAGTAATATTAAAAATTTGGCAAAGTAATATTAAAAATTTGGAAGGGAAAATATTTCAAGGATAAAATATTAAAAACAAAATTTAAAACAAATTTCAATATTGCAAAATAATTTGAAAGCCAAATTAAATTTTAAATGTGAAGAGGTACACGTGAAAGCACAAAAGTATGGTTAAAGGCATGTGATTTACAATGGATGAGGTGTAAGTTGGGGGCATAACCCATGGTCCGTTCTGCCTCCTATTATTTTATAACACTTTTAAATGATTTCAAACCTACCACCATGTACGACTTTCATATCGACGAAACAATATGATTTCTATCCCGGTGCGTCAGCCAAACAATACGATTCCTATCCCAGTGTGTCGGCCACGAAAAAGGATTTTGGGCCCATTATATTGGCCACAAAATAGGATTTTGAGCCCGAATTTCTCTCTCTACTCGACACATCAACTACTGCAACGCATTTAAACACCAATACAAAACATGAAAGTTAAACGTGTGAAGGTTTTAAGGTATAAATAAGGTGATTATTTTAAAAGGATTCATTGAATTTAGTGTAAAGGATGATGAGGTGTAAAGGAGGTGATCAACCATTTGACTTCTCTTTTTATCATTGTTTAATAATTGTCTTGAGTTTATAGTTTGGGTGGTTGGGTAGCATGTTTTGGATTCAATTCTTTTAAAGTGGACATGTTGGCTCATTGTGATAAGGTTAGAAGGGTGGATGCCTCCTATGATAAAGGTCCATCCCGGTGGGATTCAAGATGTCTCAGCTCTTGCTAAGTCATAAGTTTCCTGCTAGGCGCTAAATTACGGGCCGTTGGCACTAGCCTAGGAGTTATAGTGGCAACCAACTAGATTTGAACTTAGGCCTTGCCTAGGTAATCTCAATCAATTACCGATTCCTCTAGATCTAAAAAAAAATCATTGTTTAATTTATTTATTTTAAACCCCCACTCCTACCATACAAATTCCCCCTTTTAAATATTATTTAATAAACGACATTTAACTTCTTCACATACCAGACATGCTTCTTGAACCCACCTTGATCACCGATACATTGACAAGGAATTCACTTTGCTCGATGACACATCAACACAATATCTCTGTTTTCGGCCAATACACCATGTGTCGGAGCCACTCACGTGTCTTATTACATGGAATGATCGATTGTATTTTTTCCATAAAATTTGAATCCAAACCTCGTTTTGTGCACTCCTTATACTTTTGGAAAGGTCTCGTCGATCCCTACAACGTCTCAATTATAGGTTTTAGAAAAATCCTCATTGTTCATCCCATAATTTTAAGTTTGCATACTAACGTACTATTATTATCCCAAGAACTTGATAACACAAGATTTCAATCTGGATGTCTGTGAAACAACCCTCAAAGGGACTAGAGATAAAATCCAAGGAAGTAGATTCAAATTTCTCACTCATTTTCGAATTAATTTCTTCATGTTTGAATACCTTTTAAATTATATTTTGAAATTTATGTATGGGAAACTCATGTATTTGGATACCTTTCAAATTATATTTTGAAGTTTTATGTATGTGAAACTCATGTATTTGGTGGTGAATGACAATGAGGTACTAGTATTGAAAGAATATCATACACAAGATTCAAAACACATAATGTGCAAGGAGATGAACTACATAGAAAATATGCTCTACACAAATATAAAGAGGATTTTCTCGTATACAACAATGTCTTTGCAAAAGTGATCTGCAATGAACGACAACATACTAGCAAACAAGCAACAATCAACAAACAAGAGTAAAGTGTAACACCATGTTTTCCCCCAAAACTGTAATTATGTTAAGACTTCATGTATTATGATTTATGAAGCATGTAATTGTGTTTATGTTAATGAAAACACCAGACAACTAACTGGGAAGGAAGCCTTGAGTACTGGCCATGATACCATGGGTGGGGTGGATCTGGGATGTCTTAATGAAAAAATTAAGAATCTCACTAGCATTCCAGCTCACATATAAATACTTAATGCGGAACCTGTCCAATGTACATGGATTGTATTGACCCACAAAACCTGATTATGGTGATAGTTGAGCAGTTGTAATTACGGATTGATTTGGTACCTGGAAGAGTGAAGCGTCGGATGATACCTCAGCCAGAAGGAAAAACAAGATTTCCCCCTTCAATTTGGGAGCCTGACATCGAGGGATTGCTTCTGAAAGAAGTCATTAGGGATCTAGAGGGTAAGGAGAACATTCCAATGGTGAAGAAGGAATGAGGAAGAAGAGGGAAAGGGTAGAGAATAACAAGATGCTGTGCTGAAGAGAACATGGGAACTAAAGAGGAAAATAACTGAGAGTGTGCAGATATGTAAAGACTGTACCTACACAGAAGAACAAAGAGCCAATACTCACAGAGATGAGTCATAGAATCACAAAAAAATGGTGCAAATGAGCAGAGGATCTCATGAACAAGGCGTTAAGCAATAGAGAAGATATGGTAAGTTTTCTCTGAAGAAAATAAAAAGATTTCCCAAGACTTGAATGGTCATCCTGTAACAGGGACGACCCATATCCATATTGGAGCAATAGAGGACCACGACTTGGTGCTTACTTAAAAGAAACTGACACTGGTAACAAGAGGTTTTCGAGGGACTATGAAACAGAGAAGGCACTCCCTTGTGCAGAGGAAATCCAGTTGGGAAGGTGCCCGATAAAATTGTGGAGGTCTTGAGATCAGTGTGAAGAGGGAAATTTGTGTTGTTTCTAGTGGATTGAAGGAGAGTAACCTTCCCAAACCATTTCCTTGACTTGGAAGTCAACTGAGATATTCCCCTAGTGGTATCATGGCCTGGCACAGGGGTGGCATGCTGTAGAAACACATAGTGCAACATAGCCTACAGTTGGGTGGAAAGGCATTTCCCCTCAGGCAGTTGGCTGGTTGGAAACATTACTGAACATGTAAGTGTTTTACCTGACTGTCTAATGATTAATTGTTAATGGTTATGAACTGTATTTGTTCATGTTAAGAATTGAGGATGTTGAATGAATGAATATTGAATTTTGAGGTAAATGGAGTGATATAATCTCCCTTAATTGCTAAATGTGTTAACAATGAAAGTGTATGATGATGGCCAATGTAGCTAATACTCCTGTGTTTCTCCCTACCTTTGAATTGGAAAGTCTATAGGACATGAAATCTTCATTTGGGTGTTGGGGAAGAGTATTTGTTTCCTATTGGAAAGGGGTTCAAGATCTCGAAGGAGTTGAATTATATCTTTGTAGGAAAGACTGAGGGATTGTTAATTCCTAGAAAATTATTTAACCATGTTGGAAACCCTTATTTGAACCCAGAGGAATGATAGTCGTTGATTTTATGGAAGAAACAATTCCTTGTAATATTCCTGATTTGGAACCCTTTGTAATCATACATATAGGTTGGTGAGTCGATTGGTACCAAGTGTAAATGTAATGTACATTTAGGCTGGTGAGCCATTGACACCTGGATTTTGGTGTTGTATGCACTTGAGCAAGTGCGCAAAGAAATTGTTATAAAAATAGGGTGCATACATTTTATGTGTTGCACGCACCTGGGTAAGTTTGCACATTGCACCATGTTGCATGCACGATAATGACATGGAAGTGAGCATAATTGATATATATATATATATATATATATATGTTTTGACGCCAGAGAGCCTGTGTGATTATGAGCCTGGTGAGCCTAGACACACATAGGCCAACACACCTATCCATGTAAATATAATCATGAATATGAATATAATATTACATTGTTGCGTGTAGTATAACTCAGATGAAAAGAGATGGGGGGCCTACTCCATGAAAAAATGGAAAAGGGGGGGGACTTAAGTCCTAGAGAATATTTTATTAATATTTTTAAAAAGTGTAATTTATGGATATTTATTTATCCTAAGTTCCCAAGGGTAGGGAATGGGTCACCAAGTGGCTTAAAGATACTTTTGAAGGTGACAAGTATCAAGTGGAAGTCATGTGATATATATTGTTGGCGTTAATATATTTTGGGGCATTATTACGATTATTATTCAAAGAATTAGGGCATGGGGAAATCCATTATTGAAAGGGAATTCATGTTGCAGGCTCTCATAAGAAGAAGGGGGCCAGACTGGATGGAAAATCCAATTATTACCTTATCTGCACAAAGAAGCTTGTAAGGAGTTGTGGGTTGTAATCTGAGTTACTATCGAGGAGGTGGGTTGACAGACCATGATCAGACTCTCTGGGTAAGAGACTGGTTGTTGTGAAGTGTTCTTTAGACCCATGAGCATACTCTTCAGGTGAGAGTATTGCTGAAAGTTGTTCCTTGGTGCACTGAATATTAGTCATAGGGCTCAGAGACTTATCGTCTAGCATGTTGCTGGTAACTATGGGAAGGGAAGTGGGGTAGCCAAAGGACTGTTGAGAAGATAAGGGGAACACTTCCTTGGGTGTGACAGGTACGTGGGGAATGAGGGATTGTGGACTAGTTGTAGCAGCAGGCTTCTATGACTAGGAATTCTGTTGCGTTTCAGACCACATCTTATCACTATGAACCCTCTTTCCCTAATGGAGTTGAGCCCTAGCTTGGGGGTGACCTGTTGCTAAACGATTATGATAAAAAATGTCTATGGCTAGGAGGAACATCTAAGTCAAGGCCACAGTTGGCGACTTCATTAAATATAAGTGTTCTTTATATGCTTGTGTTGTTTAATGTGTGCCTGTTAATCTATGTTCGACATGGGTTAATTCTTGTATGTTGCTGAATATAAGTATTTGTTATTATTATGTTTAATGATGCTTGCACCTGTAAGTATGATGCATATATCATGTATTATAGTTGTGCATGGATGTGACCAATGTGGTTAATATTTCTTGTTAAGTTATCCTGGTGATTTTTGTCACGAGTTGTCAAGAAGAATATTGAGTGACAGTGTGTGCAAGATTGTAGCCTGTGTGTATCAAAAGAATGATATTTGTGTGTGCATATAGAGAACTCGATTATGTGCACAGTTAAATCTGAGTTGGTGCATGACACCTAGATGGTTTTGCGCATGGATATGTTGTGTGATCAATGTGCTAGTGCATGCAATTGGTGCACACAGTTTTGGGTTACTTCTGCTACTCAAGGTTGTATTAAAAGATAATATTGCTTCCACTATTATAAGTTGTGTGGCACGACTAAATCTTGGGATGGGCACGTTACTTCAAGAGATACTACATGGATTGTGTTAAAGGTAGATTCTGCACAGTGTACGTTTAGAGTAACATTAGTTAGTAGTACATTGGGAATGTTACAATTTGGTTGACTTAGTACTCTTGAAGTTGAGGTTGTGTGATGTGGCCTAGCGTGGGGTGGCTGGGGACGTCACAATTTGGTATCAGAGAAATTGGTTCAACATTGGACTTGTTTGGACAAGAGTCTAGCATGAATAGATGTGTGTGTTAAGAATTGATACCGCATAGTGCAGAGTTTAGTTTGCGTAGAAAACCATTGGTGAATGGTATAGAGTTGTGATGCACAAAAAGACAATGATGCGCGAGTGTGCACACTAGAGATGGGGTGTTAAAATCATACAAGAAATATGAGGGAAGGATTTTGACAAAATGGTGCAAAGTTTTCATGTAGTTGTTGCATGAAATCATCTAACAAATCGTAATTGCCTACACATTTTGCAGAATTATTAGGGATTAAAGAAGGACAAAGTCAGTGTAGAAGGTTAAAACCATGAATAATGCGTAGATCAGGACTTACTGTATTGATGATGAGTTTAGATATTTGTATGTCAACTTGGGTGTTGATGATTCATAATCCAAGGAGGAGCACATGAACTTGTTAGAAACTGTAAAAGTATTGCAGAAAGATGTCTAGAGCTATAAGGATGATAAAAAAAGGCTTATGAGAGCCAAGGCACAAGAATATGACTTCATTGTAAAATTTATGCAAAGTATGGACATAATAGAAAATAAGATGGATAAGGAGACATAGTCGAGTAGATCAAGAAGTCGCAGGTCTCAGGATGAGAAACAAAGAGAATAAATAATTTTTGGTAATCATTGTTTTAGGAAAATGCACAGTATCTCAAGTCCATCTCTTGACCAAAAGAATAAGAGAAGGATCAGGGTGGAAGAGATATAGGGATAAATGAATAATATCAAGCCTCCTACCTTTGATGGTGAGCACAAAAAATATGAATATCCAGAGACTTGGTTACTGGGTATGAGGAAATACTTCCAACTACATAACTATTCTGTGCAGGAAGAAGGGAGAATTGATATTTATCAGTTAAAAGGAAAGGTATCAATGTGGTGGGATCAATATGTGAAAGTGAAACACATTGATGAGAACAAAGAAACTTGGAGGGAGTTTAAGATGTATTTCCAAAAGAAATACTTGATCAAGTGGTACTATGATAGGAAAATGAAGGAGTTCTTTGAACTCAATCTCGGGAGCATGATGATAGACGAGTACAAAATAAGTTTTTTAGCGCTGCTGAAATGTGTGCCTTTTATCAAGGATGAACAAGTGAAGATTCAAAGATATCTGAGTGGGTTTCAAAACCTCATTTATCAATGACAAGATATAGTATGATGAACCTAAGACATCGGAAGAAACCATAAGGCACACTAAGTGTCTTTATGAGCAGGAAAAGGGAAGAATGACTTTCCAAAAGGCTTGGGAAGACAAGATAAAAAGTAGGGTGGAACATAGGAAAAAGGGAGCTAAGACATCATTTTTCAGAAATACTGCGTAAGGACATATGACTCTCTAGGAGCCCAGAATTTCGGAGACAATGGGACAAAAGTCATGGCAACAACCTATGTAGTGTTGGGGTTGTGGTGGAAATCATATGCGTCATGGCAACAACCTATGTAGTGTTGGGGTTGTGGTGGAAATCATATGCGCAAAGATTTCCCTCAAAGAGGTGATAAAGCTAGTACTGTGCACCGTGTACAACACGTTGCAACAGTTTCATACATGGATAGAAATGTGCCAAGGATTTATGTTGCACTGGATAAAATGAAAGCTCAATTTCATTCGCACATGATCAAGGTGGAAGGTAAGACTAATGACCAACCTATTTCTATTTTAATTGACTCAGGAGCTAGTCATATTTATCTAGATCCTAAGTTGGTGGAAAGATTCCATTTTCCAAAAATAAATCTTGGAAAATATTGGTTGGTATAGTTAACTACAGGAGCAAAAAGGAAAATTAGTGAGGTGGTTAAGGCATGTCCAATGGAGATGAATGGACTGCACACAGAGGCTGATTTGAATATTATACCCCTGGGCTTGTATGATTTCCTCATTGGTATGGATTGGTTGGATGAGAATCATGTTGTCCTATATTGGTATAATAAGTCATTTAATTTCCTGGATGAGCAAGGAAATTTGAGACCAGTTCAAGGAATTCCAAGGGATGTGACTATCAGAGAAGTTTCAGCTTCATAGTTGAAGAAAATATATAGGAAAGGATGTCAAGTATTCACAGTGCACATGGAATATGAACCTAAGGATAAAGTGCCAAGTGTGGAAGACTATGCAATGCTAAAAGAGTTTGAGGATGTCTTTAAGGAAATACCAGGATTTCCTTCGAAAAGAGATATTGACTTTTCTATAGATCTTATGCTGGGAGAAACACCTATATCCAAGACTCCTTATATGATGAGTATGACGAAACTGAAGGAGTTGCAGATGCAACTTGAAGATCTTATGATTAAGGGGTATATACGCCCAAGTGTGTCTCCATGGGGTGCACTATTTTTGTTCATGAAGAAGAAGGATGGTGCACTGAGACTGTGTATCGACTTTAGGCAGTTGAACAAGGTAACAATGAAGAACAAGTATCATTTGCCAAGGATAGATGATCCATTTGATAAACTAAGGGGCACAAGTATATTTTCAAAGATTGATCTCAGATTTGGTTATCACCAGGTCAGAATTAAGGAAAAAGATATCATTAAGATTACCTTCAGAACAAGGAATGGTCATTACAAGTTTACAATGGTTCTATTTGGGTTGTCGAATGCACCGACTATCTTCATGTGTTTAATGAATGGAGTTTTCAGAGAGTACTTGGATAAATTTGTCATTGTATTTTTGGATGGCATTCTTATTTACTCAAGGTCAGAAGAAGAGCACAAGAAACACTTGAAGATGGTGTTGTAAGTGTTGAGGGAGCATCAAGTTTAAACAAAACTGAGCAAGTTTTCATTTTATCAACGACATATTCACTACTTTGGTCATATCATTTCAGAGGAAGGAACAGTTGTGGACCCAACAAAGATAAAATCCATTGCAGAATGGCCAACACCAAGAAATGTCATAGAAGTGAGATCCATTATGGGTCTGGCAGGGTACTACAGAAGGTTTATTGAAGGATTTTGACAGATTGTGCATCCGATTACATCTTTGTAGAATAAAGGTATGCAATTTGAATGGACTTCATATTGTTCAAGGAGTTTTCAACACTTGAAGAACTTGTTAAAAAGTGCGTTAATTTTGAGAATTGTTGATCTTGATGCAGACTTTGTTGTGTGCATGGATGAATGCAAGGAAGGACTCGGTGGATTCCTGAGTCAGAATGGACTTGTGGTATGTTATGAATCAAGGAATTTGAAAGAGTATGAAAGTATATATGTTGTGCATAACTTGAAATTGGAAGCCATTGTACATACTTTGAATATGTGACAACATTATCTCATGGGTAAAATATTTGAGCTGAGAACAAACCATTGTGGTCTTAAGTATTTGTTTGGAAAACCAACTATGAATGCCAGAAAAAGAAGATTGTTAGAGTTCCTTAGTGAGTATGAATTCGACGTAAATAATATCATAGGGAAAGAGAACAAAGTGGATGACACACTCAACAGGAGGATGCATGAAATGCATGCTACAACCATTAACATGTTCTAGACATATTTGCGCGACAAAATTCTGGAAGTTTCCAAATCAAATTTGTGTTATATGGATATAAGTGTGAATTTATAGAAAGGTATGTCACAACCAAAGTGGGAAGGTTATGAGTTAAGAGAGGATGGGATACTCATGTATAGACACAGAGTCTATGTGATGAATGATCAAGAGTTGAAGAGCCTAATTTTTTTAGAGATACATAAGGTTCCTTATGCTAGACATCTAGGTTATGAGAAGACCATTGTCATGATCAATAAAGAATACTTTTGGCTAGGTATGAAAAAGGAAGTTGCATATTTTATTGCAAGATGTATTGAATGTCAGAAGGTCAAGGCTGAGCACATACATCCAACTGGTATGCTATAACCTTTTCCCATTCCTAAGTGGAGGTGGGAAGCTGTGACGATGGATTTCATAACTAAATTTCCTAGGACTACTAAGAAACATGATTCTATTATGGTGGTGGTGGAAAAGCTTCGTAAAGCTTCCCATTTTGTTCCAGTAAAGTCAACTTACAAGGCACCTGATGTTGCTGATATATACATGCATGAAATTGATAAGTTGCATGGTGTACCTAAGACAATTATGTCTGACAGAGATTCCAAGTTCACCTCTAACTTTTGGAAAGGGATATTCAAGGGGTTTGGAAAAAATATGAATTTCAACACAACATATCACCCGGAAACAGATGGTCAAACATAGAGGGTAAATCAGGTGATTGAAGACATTTTGAGGATGTATGTGATGGATAAGCCCTCAAAATGGGAAGAATACCTTCCTTTGGTAGAGTTTTCTTATAACAATGGGTATCGGGCATATTTAAAGATGAGCCCATTTGAAGCACTTTATGGTAGTAAGTGCAACACGCCAGTGAGTTGTGAAAACCCAACAGATCTTATAATATTTGGGCCATGTTTTCTCCGAGAAATGGAAGAGAAGATGGTGAATATAAGGCACAATATAAAGGCTACTCAAGACATACATAAACGATGCGTAGATAAAGTTAGAACCCAAAGATAATTTAAAGTGGGTGATCATGTGTTTTTGAAAGTGAAGGCCAGGCGCAGTTCCTTGAAGTTAGGAAAGTGTTCTAAGTTAGTAGTGTGCTATTGTGGGCCATTTGAAATATTTGAAAGGATTGGTCTTGTCTCTTATATGCTTGCATTTCTTGAATACTTTTGTATTCATAATGTTTTCCATGTGTAATTGATTAAGAAGTATGTACCTGATGTTAATCATATTATTGATTGGAATGTGATTCAGGT
>CBVK0100410344.1:0-12511 GCA_900067695.1 Picea abies | reverse complement strand
TAGTTGACCCCTTGCCCAACCTTAGGCACTAGTCTTAGTTGACCTAGGGAAAGGCTTGCTTGACATAGAAACATTTGCATCTTGCATTGCTGCCTTTGCATCATAGGTTAGACTCCCCCCAAACCTTAACTAATTAAAAACAACTCCTAGAATTTAAATTATAAATCTTATCTAGAAACTAGGTTCTACCCCCGTTGGCTTCCCTAGGAGTAAGCCTAGACGGAAGAGGTTCAAACCAAAGTGACAACGTGGGATTTGAACCTAGGCATTGTGCCTCTAAGGACACACTAAGTGAGTAGGACTTGGCTCATGTTTCCAAGTGTGTATAAGGAAAAAAACAAGCCACATAGCCTGAATGGTTATGTTAACCATCCCTCTGTACTCTGCCTCGGCTGAAGATAGATCAATGGCAACTTGCTTCTTGCTTGACCAACAGATAGGCCCGAAACCAAGACTGAGTGAGTAACCAAATGTGGAATTGCGATCAATGTTATTTCCAGCCCAGTCAAAATCAGTAAACCCGCTGAGATCTAATGTAGAGTCTATTGCATAATGAATCCCAAAGGTGATGGTGCCCTGTACATATCGAAGGATACATTTTGCAGCCTTCCAATGTAGCTCATGCGGCTCCTGCATGAACCTGGAAACTGCGCCAACTTCATATGAGAGGTCTGTTCTGGAGTGTGTGAGATACAACAAGCTCCCCACTAGTTGTCTGTACAGTGTCCTGTCAACCAGTGGAGTCTCCCCACCATCCTCAAGTTTGACTCCTGATAGGAAAAGAGTCGAAGCAGACTTGCAGTCTGTCATGTGAAATCTCTCAAGGAGATCTCATGCATACTTGGCCTGAGACAGTTTGATGCTTGATGCATCCTGGCTGATCTCAAGTCCAAGGAAGAAGTGTAGCAGACCCATATCCATCATAAAAAACATGTCATGTAGAATCCTCTTGACTGCAACAATCGCTGAAGTCGAGCACCTAGTGATCAACATACATAACTAAAAGTAGAAGTGATTCAGTTGTCCTGAGCATGTAGACATTTGGGTCTGATTTACAATGTACAAAGTTCTGTGACAATAGGTAGGAGTCCATCTTGGCATACCATGCCCTCAGAGCCTGCTTGAGGCCATAAAGGGACTTCTTCAGTCAACAGACCAAAGATGAGTTCTGCATAAATCCCTGGGGCTGCTCCATGTAGATATTTTCAGAGAGATCACCGTGAATAAATGCATTCTTCAAGTCCATCTGATGGACTTCCCATCCCTTGGCTGCCGCAATGGCAAATGCCAAACGTATGGAATCCATCTTCTCTACTGGAGCGAAGATCTCATCATAGTAAATACCATGAACCTGTTGAAAGCCTTTGGTGACAAGCCTGGATTTGTATATGTTAATATGTCCATCTGTTGTGCTCTTGTTCCTGTAGACCCATCTGCATCTGACAAGTTTCCTCCCACAAGGAAGGGGAACCAGATCCCAAGTTTGGCTCTCGAGAAGGGAGTTGTACTCCTCTTGCATGGCGGATTCCCAAAAGGGATTTCCAACAGTCTCGCCATAAGACTGTGGATCTGAAGAGTGAACCAAGAAAATATGCCTGGAGGGCAATGGTTCAGTGGAAGTGAGTGCAATAGGGGGCTCCTCGAAATCAAATCGATTCCTCCTAGTGTCAGCTAGATCACCAACAAGATCCCTTGCATCGTGAAGAGTAGTTTGTGCCCACTTGGGCCTCTGCTCTGGCTCTGCAACTGCATCTGGATGCTCTGACTCTGTATCCGACTGTACTGACTCTGAATCTGAATCATCTAAGTCCTCTGAATCAAAACTCTCGTCTGAACGAGTCGACATGTGCTTTCTCATCATCTTAGATAGGTGGAAGAGTTAAGGTGTCTGCATGCGACTGTTGAGGTACATGCAAGACACTTTCCTCGAATTGGACACTATGCTCAATGATGTTACGGTCCGAGGAAAGATATATAAGTTGATATCCCTTCACACCGTCGGGGTATCCAAAAAAAATGCATTCAGTGCTCTGTGGATCAAATGCCTTCCTCTTTTCAGAGGGAATCTAGGCCCATGCACGTGAACCGAAAATGCGAAAGTGGGTCACTTTCGGTTTGAGGCCACTCCAAGCCTCATAGGGGGTCTTATCCTTGACAGATCTACGGGGAGATCTGTTTTGGATGTATGTTGCACAATTAAGTGCTTCGGCCCATAGTCTCTGTGGTAGAGACTTTGCATGCAACATGCAAGATGCCATCTCCTTTAAAGATCTGTTTTTTCGCTCAACAACTCTGTTTTGCTGCAGAGTATAGGGAACTGTGTGCTGCAATTGAATCCCTACCTCATGGAAAAGATTATGGATCTCATGATTCACATATTCTCCCCCGTTATCAGTTCGGAGGACTTTGATCTTCTTTCCGGACTGTGTCTCAACCAAGGCTTTGAAATCTTTGAGGTGTTGAAAGACCTCAGATTTTTGCCTGAGAAAGTAGATCCATGTAAAATTTGAGAAATTATAAAAAAAAATGAGAACAAACCTCTCTTTGTTGATGGATGGATGTGGAAAGGGACCCATAAGGTCACTGTGGATCAAATCTAAAGGTGTGGAAGCTCGCTGAGACTTTCCTTTGTCGAATTTCTCTTGAGGGTGTTTTCTGAGAGCACATCCCTCACATACTCCCTTGGAGAAATGGATATCTGGTAGACCATCAACTATTCTGTGCTTGCTAAGTTGTTGCATGTATCTGAAATTCAAATGTCCAAACCTTTTGTGCCATATCCTACTACTTTCATCAACATGAGTAAGCAGTAAAGCATAATCAGGTTCAATGAATTCAAAAAATGTATACAATGTAGACTGATGATTTACCTCACTGGTAGCAACCTTGGAGTTGGTTTGCATGTCATATATGTCCACAGAATTTGGTGTGAAGATGAATTTCTTTCCGGTGACAGAAGTCATCATCTAATACACAGAGAGAAGGTTGACAAAAATTTTGGGAATGTGCATCACATTCTCGAAGCTTCCATTGGTGAGTTCAATCCTTCCTTTGTTGGTGACTTTGACAGAAGAGTTTGCCCCCATCATAATAGGAGGACCTTTGCATGCATCCAATGAAGAATAGACTTCTTTTGAGGCATCCATGTGATGTGATGCTTCTGAATCTGTGATCCAAACATCGAGAGAGGAGTTGATTGCAATCAAGGCATGGCTAGAATTGTCTTTCTTGGAATTCAGATCTTCTGGCTTCTTCTTCTTTGCACTCTTGAGGATGAAATCTCCAAGGTTGTTTTGTTGAAGAATCCTTTGTGACAGTACGTGCATTTCTCCCCTTTTCTTCCCTTTTCCCCTTTGGATCCGAAGGTATCAGTGAAGGGTTTTGTGTACCCTTCCTTCTTCATATGTGCATGAGCTTTCCATTTATCTTTATCTTTATATTTATGATATTTTTGGCTTCCATCATGCACAGTGAGTGCATGCGCCCTTGGGCTTTTGATTGTGCCCATGTTGATGAGCTTAGTTTGCTCTTATGTCAAGGATTCAATAAAGTCCTTAAGAGAATGCATCTTCCAGGTGGCTCTGTAGGCGAATTTGATAGTATGAATGTGGATACAAATACAGAGAATTCAGGACCAAGCTTGGAGAGAATGGTGATAACCATTTGTTTCTCCTCCGTCAATTTATCAACCCCGCAAGCTTTGAGTTGCGACAATAAATCCTTGAATTTTGTAAATAAATCTTGGATATTGTCGAAGCTTTTTGGATCCAATGTGAGCAGCTCCACCTCCAGCATGTGTCCCCTCATATCATCTTGTTTTCCAATGATCCCTTCCAAGGTTTTCCAGGCTTCATTGGGAGTCTTACATGAAGATATGTGAAAAAGGAGATAAGGAGAAATAAGACTGCAAATTGTTCTGAGTGCCTCATCCATGCGATTTAAGTACTTGGATTTTTCTATGGCTGATGTCGGTTCTGTATCTGTATTCAAGGTTAACCTGTACAACCCTCTGGTTCAAAGATGTATGGCTATTTTCTCCTTCCATGCAAAATAGTTGTAAGGTGTAAGAATGAATTTTTTTTGGAATTCCATCTTTCCGCTGTCTTCAATCTTTTGTACTTGCAAAAAATTTTGGTGTAGCTTTTTCTTAGCAATCCAATGGCTCTGATACCATGTAAATGTATTGAATCTGCACATAATAGATCTAGCTAAACAATAATACACACATTTGCAGAGAGAATTGGAGAAAGAAGAAAAAGGAGAGAAAGAATGAAAGAATTCTCATTAGCCGTTCTGAATAATGAATAATTTACACATGATATACTCTGTATAACTCAATGAGTGCACACTGGAGGAGAACCAATGCGCCAATACTCTGTATAACATTCATTAGAAGCAAAGACCATTATGCATTAATCGATCTTTCAATTGCTTATAAAAGGGTTAAATGCTGCAAAGTATAATTGTGAATCAAATGGATAAATGGAAGCAATAGGGTTAGTAGGTTAGGGTTAGAAGGTATTAATGGTTGTTCAAAGATTTTGGAGATTATGATCAAGAACACTCAGGTAAAAGGTCTTAGACTAGTGCATTCATAGGGTAGATGGAGTCAAAATAGTGGCAAAAGTTGAAGGAACTAAATGATAATACTAGGGCTAAAGACAAGAGGTTTTGATGGTGAAGTGTTGTTGAGCCAAGGCTTCAACCACCAAACCCTAGGGGAAAACGACTCATTAAGTTGTAGTAACCCTAGGCCTTAGTGTGTTTTCCTCCTTTAGCTCAATGACAGGATAAAAACGACTAGGATTGAAGAGCATAGGTAGGGTGTTGCAATGGCAAGGCCCTAACAATGTCTTCAATAGGTAAAAACTCCTTGGCACAATCTTAGCAGAGAATTAAAATAAGGACACCAACAGGTGCTTATTTCCTAGGGTTTATTCCAACAAATTTCATTAACAAAATTCAAGTAGAAAACGATAACCATTCAAGTAAGGGAAGGATTGTAGAATTTCACTTACATTCGAGATATAATAATGGTAGAGAGTATGTGAATCAAACTTTTGAAGAATACCTTGCTTGATCTGGTATTGCCTAGCAAAGGTTGGTTCCTCATACTCAACAAAATGGTATAGCAGAAATAAAGAATCGAACTTTGCAAGCCAGAGACCTGGCAACTTGTTTTTGAGTTGAAGTTGTTTACTGTGCCAATTATCTCCTAAATCCTATTCCAACGAGAGTTATTAGTTCTATGACTCCAGTTGAGAGATGGTGTGGAAAGAAGCCCTTAGTCGGTCACCTCATAGTATTCAAATGTATTTATTGGGCTCATATTCTAGATGATTTCAAGAAGAAATTGGATGCAAAGAGTCATGCTTGTATCATGATGGGATATTTTGAAGAATCCAAAGCATATCGATTTTTTACCTTGTCAAACGAAAGATCATTATTAGGAGAAATTTGTTTTTTGACGATAAGTCTTCAAGCATTAAGTTGTTGAATACTTCTTGTGTTCTATCACATGATGATCCCTTTGACATAATTTTTCGACAGTGGACCACCTGTTACCTTCTTCAACATTTCGACTAGACAATCAAACCCTGTCACTGAGTCGATCGGTTCTTAGTCAGTTCCAATTGAAACAATCACTTCTCCTGATTGACCTTCTGAAGTACACAACAATTTGTTGTCCCCTTGTCTCCCTCGGTGGGCTACTAAAACAATTGAAGTTGTTCGACCCGATGTTGGTGATGTATTTTCAGGTCGACAGACTTGAAATCAGAAGTAGAAGGCCAATGTTTCCTTGATAACTCATGTTCTTAAGACTTGTTATCATGTTTCATATGACGACGTGCAAGGAAAACCTGAATGGGAGCAAGATATGCAAAGTTGAAATGAACTCTCTTTTAAAGAATCACACTTAGGATTTAGTTCCTCGACCTCAAGGGAAGAACATTGTGAAATGTCCATGGGTTTATAAGACCAAATTTACCTCTAAAGGTGTTGTTAAGCATCATAAAGCTCACTTGGTCGCGAAAGGATTTTCTCAACAAGAAGGCATCGACTACATAGATACTTTTTCCCCTATTGCAAAGATGAATTGTGTTTGAGTGATCCTTCCCCTTGTTGCTCGCTTCGAATGGAAAATCCACTAGATGGATGTTAAACATGTCTTTCTTCATGGTGACTTATCTAAAGATTAATCACATTTTTCTCAATCTTGGATTCAAACGTTGTGAATATGATCACAGTCTTTATGCATTACATGATAATGGTCATACCTTAATTGTTTTCGTATATGTTGGTGATTTGGTCATAACTGGGAATAATCTCTCTACTATTTCGATTGAAGAGACAACTTGCTGACACCTTTGATATGACAGATCTTGGTCTTCTACATTATTTTCTCGGTCTTCAAGTTTTACCTATGTCTGATGATTTGTTTCTCTTTCCATCTAAATATGTAATGGATATCTTGCATCGTTTTAAAATGATCGATTGTAAGTTGTGTGCTACTCCTTTCTAGTTTGGGGTTAAGATGACCAAAGATTGTCAGTCTCCTAAAGTCGACACTACTTTGTATCGATAAGTAGTCGGTAGCCTTATTTATTTAACTCACAGTTAACCTGATATTTCATTTGTTGTTAGTGTGGTTTCTCGCTTTATGCAAGATCCACACACCAATCACTGGAAATATGCTGAATGAATTGTTCATTGCATCAATTGTACCTCTCATCTTGGTATCAAGTATTGTCGCAGTTCTGATCGTTAGTCGATTTCACCAACTTTGACTAGGTAGGCAACAATGACGATCGAAAGTCCACTTCTGGCTATGTGTTTTGCTTTAGCATTGGACCTCTCGTTCGGTTGTGCAAGAAATAAAAGGTAGCCTCTCTACCGACTATGGAAGTTGAGTATCGTGATGTTGTTAATGTAAGTACAAAGGTTGTATGGATTCACCAGTTTTTGGGTGAACTTGGATTTGTTGTTTAGACCTCAACTGCTATTTATTGTGACAATTAGAGTGCAATTCAAGTTGTTGATAATCATGTTTCACACAATAAAATGAAGCATGTCAAACTTCATGCTCACTACTTGAGACAGTTAGTTTAAGAAAAGGTTGTCACTCTTGTCTACTGCAGAACGTTTGATCAGATTGTTGATATCTTTACAAAGCCATTGTCTGAAGTTAAGTTTGTTAAAGTCCACAGAATGCTCAAGCTTTAGGAAACTATAATTATAAGAAGGTGTCTTGTTGACGTAATTTCACCTTATGAATCTCCACAACCACGTGTTGATGAGGATTTGTTGAAACCTAACGTAATTATAAAAGTGTATATACTCTATTCCTTGAACTTCAAACTACAACTTAAAAAGATACGTATTCTTTGATAAATATTAAATCTAGTTACATTATAACATCTCGATATTTAATCTAGTTACGTATTCTTTGATCTGTTGAGTTGGCACATTGTTTGAACGAAACCCTATCTTATTCCTGTTTTTTGAGTTAAGATATATTTGTGTGTTTGTTTATATATATTGAACATATACTTATTCCTGTTTTTTGAGTTAAGATATGTTTGTGTATTTGTTTATATATATTGAACATATCGATATTTTTAATTGTCTCTGTAAACATTATATTTTTTTATTTATTTCACACATTTTTTTAACTAGTTTTGTTCAAAATTGAGTTAAAAATTTAGAAGAATTGTTGAAATTGTAAATATTAGTTGTTGAAATTGTAAAATCTACATGTCATAGAGAATTTTCAAGAGGTTGAATTTATTTGGATTTTCAAGAGATTGAATTTATTTATGCATATATGTAGATTTATATGGTTATTCATAATGTTAAATAAATTTCTAAATAAAAACTATTTATGTCTTCTTCGAAAATATAACACAATTTTTATTTATACATTTTCAAAATGTAATTTAAACAATAAAAAAAAAATTCACTAACAATTACACAACCAAATTCATTCCAATAATAATTTACAAAAAAATATCCAAATATGAAATATTTAAGCTCATCCCTTTTACTATATTAAACATTAAAACATACATACCTTTTTTTACATAAACAGGTAAAACTTTTTATGTGAACAAGTTTGACAGAATAAGAAATAAAAAATCTTTTTCTGTATGGCTCACCTGAAGAATGAAGATGAGAAAGGATGGGTCACCTGACCAACGGATGGTTCACTTGACATATGAAGGTGAGGCCCTATTTTGCAGTTTCTCTTTGGACGTCATACTCTCAAGATGCACGCAATGTGACTGCTCCATGCACGAGGTTCTGTGCTACGCACCACTGTTTAGTTCACAGTGCGCCTAGAATATACTGTAGCTGTTTCGCGCTGATCTATTTTTGTAACTGTACCAAAGATGGTTATAATTAGTTACTGATCAATCATGGTAAATTGATGTACAGAGAAACTATCGAGCAGCCAATGCATCCCTCAAGAATACAGGCCAGATGGGCCAGGTAAGATGGCCAGAAGGAGCAAGAACGTTAAACATAGATGGTACGAGCTTTACCCTCATCCAATGGTAGGTGCTCCACGTTCAGATGAGAAACGGAAGGTAGGTCGTATTTTTCATTTTCCTTTTCTGGATTGCTGAAGTTGCGTTCCAGTCTGTTTTTCTTAAATGAATAGGGTTTCACTTCAATATGTTACTGGTTTTGGTTGGGATTCGAGGGCGTGAGGAGAAGGGGCACACTCTTTGGCTTTCAAGGCGGTGAGGAACAGACGCCGACCCTCACCCTTTGGCTTTCAAGGTGGTAAGGAGCAGACACATATTGACCACATTGATCAGTGCATTGACAGGTTTGAACTTGAACGGTTAAAAACTTGTACTTCTCTCCCATATTTTCTAGCCATATTTCGTTTCTTGATTGGTCAAATTCTTGTACTTCTCTCCCATATTTTCTAGCCATATTTCGTTGGAATATCTAGTTGGAGTGCAACGAGATCCTCTTTGACGTTGGTCAACCTTCTAAAAAGTTGGTCTCACGGAGGATACTTGGTAGCTTGGACTTCCCTCGGTCTAGAAGCATTTCTTCTAGATTACCACACCTTACTCTAGCTCTTGATGGGAAAAACAATAGGTTGGTTTGATGGAGCTGCACAGGAACGAAGTTTAAAAAGTGGTGTTGGAGGTGTTCTTAGGATGGATGAAGATACATAATTCAGTTTGACACTAAACTGTGGACCAGGTTCAAATAACAGAGATGAACTTTTGCCTCCATATTCAGGATCAATTAGAGAGGGAATCTTCAAAATCTCAATTTACACTGTTGGAAAGAGAGGATTTTAGAACCGGTGAAAGGATTCATGTCTCTTAGTTTCACTCATATCTACAGAGAGTTCAATAAACAGGTGGATACACTTTCAAAAAGGGTTGTGGACCTTCAAGAGGGTAAAGTATTTTACTCTCAAGTAGTGGATGGACACCATGGACCTTATTTGTCACTCAAGCTCTCTTAAAGGTCATATTGTCGTACTGATTCACAATAATTTTGTATCTCGAGTTTATTGTTTGAAGACATTTGCAGTAGTGAATGTTTTTACTTCTGTAGTTTTTTTGAAGAAGCTGGGTGAATTAGTGTTTTGCTATTATTTTTGTCTCTTTTAATTCTGGTTGTTGGAAGCATATAATAATCATTTAAAAAAAATAAAAGTCTTATTATACTGCCGAAGGCACGGAGATAGTATATAGCCATGAGTTAGCATTGACTTTCATATTAGTTTTATGTTGACTTAAAAAATGTGTATAAATTTTAATGTTGAACATAACAAATAAAAAAAATTATTTTTCAATATAACAAAATTAGTATTTTTATGACCTTTGATTGGTCAATAAATTGATAGTGTTATTGCAACCTTCACTTAGTTCGAGGTTTGAAATTAATTTTGACATGATTATATATGAGTGTCACTTTCTTATAAGGTACAATTCTATTGATAAAATAATTTTATAGCAAATATAAAATAAAAACCATACATATGTTCATATTGAATTAGCCCCCTTTCACAACTCCCAAAACACATTGAATAGAGACACTTTACCCATCAATTCTATATAAACCAAGTCACATGAAATGAATCCATTGACCTATGAAATAAGAAGACTCTTTTTATTATTTTCTTTTCTTATTTTTCCAAATATGTAGTTATGAAACCATTTTTAATTATTTTGGTAAGTTACCATTGACCTATGAAATAAGACTCTCTTTTTTTCTTTTCTTTTTTCTTATTTTTCCAAATGTGTAGTTATGAAACCATTTTTAATTCTGTTGGTAAATTAATTGATAGCTACGGGGTTAGAAACCCAATGCATCTAGTGGCAGGCTTGTTCGAGCACTGGCATTGGTGGGGCAGACTCCCATTCATTTTTTTGGCAGACGTGATTTGGCATACGGTTAAACTTGTTAGGACAATCTCTACGAACGCAAAACCTCTACTATATACTAAAAACTGCTATTCAAAAAACCAACTGCTTATGGAGACATATGATAGAAACGTTGGGCTCCAAAATAAATTTAGGAATTTTTGAAATGACATATTTTAATTATAGGAACGAGCTAAAGCACTCGCACACCCTCTGAGGAGAATGGGAAACCTCAAAGGCAAAGGAAACTCGGTAAGTTTACATAGATTTGAGTAAAATTTCTTTTACTATCTTCGGAGGCAGTATATCGCAACCTGCTGCACTTGTTTACATTACATTATTTGTTTTTACAAAAACAAAAACTTTGGATATAATGTGCATATGAATTCAGTTAACTCATTGCTATATGCATACCTTTTTTTTTCCAGAAGAATTTTTTCTCTTGTATTATAATATTTGTTGTAACCAAAAAGATACAATTTAGTGCTATTACAAAAATGATATGCACTAATCCATCCATATCTAATTGTTCCCATAAACATAGGTCCATCCATATCTAATCGTTCCCATAATCATAGGTAAATAGATGTTCCTATCTATTTTATATCGCATTTGATCTAGCTAATAGACAATCGGTCAAAAATTTCATACAGAAAAAAGAGAAAAAAAAGCATTGAGTCCAATGCTTAATGATCAAGACTAAAAAAGTGTGATGCATTGAAGGGGACCCTCATGTCCATCTGTCTAATGCTGATAAGTCAATATACCAGTCAGTCTTGATAGAGCTTTTTTGGACAACAAATATGCCTCCACATTTGTTTCGTTGTAAATATGTGAGAAGTTGATTTGAGTGAAGGCCAGGATGAGATCGATAATCATGTCTTTCTAACATTCAAGTGCAATGACTTGAAGCTGACCCTTATTGTTTAACCAAGCAATGATGATCTTTGAGTCCCCCAACACATGTAGATCCAATATATCATGTCTAGTAGCCAACAAGAGGGTAGCCCACACACCAAGGAGTTCAGTTTTGGTATTGGAACCAACTCCACAATTAAATGTCCAAGTAATCTTTGAATGGTCTATCCTTTTGATTAGTTCGCCAACACCACAGTGAATTCCTTCATTTTGAGATGCGCCATCAAACAAGACATTGATTCCTCCCAATGGTAAAATAGGTTGGATGAACCGAGGAGTAGGAGTCCTCCTATCCCTATTAATCTCCAAATCGCCCAATATTCCAAAGCAACCAGATTTTATGGAGACCATTGTGTTTTCAAAGATCGCCATGTTGTGACCCAACCAAATATACCAGCAGACTAGTGCTGGGAGCTGTGATCATGGGGATTCCTCCATTGACCATTTCTCCAAACAAGCATGTAAAGTAGAGCCCATCCACATCGTCCGTAGATTTAGGACGAGAGTAAGCCTATGCCAAACAATTTTAGTAAAATTATATTCCAAAAATACATGGTAGATAGATTCAGAGTTGTTGCGACATAGAGAACACATATTGGGTCCCTCCCAACCCCGACGAAGAAGAATGTCCCAGGTCATAATCTTTTCATTTGCGGCTAGCCAAATAAAGAATTTAATTTTCAAGGGAAGAGGTCAGCGCCATAAATATCGCCTCCAACCTGTACACCTCTGGTTCCAAAATGTGGATGCTATAGCATTATATAAATTCTTCATAGTCATATTTCCAGATCGGTTACCTCCATTCCAGTGTAAGGAGTCTTCCTGTACGGTAAGATGTATCCCCGCTACAAGAAGTGCATAGCAGTAATACTGCCATTCCAAAGCCATATCACCTGATAGATCCAAGTCAGTGTTATTTTTCCATTTTGTGCAAATAACCTTGTGTTTAGTAGTGTCTATTATCCACGATATCTAGGGATAACTAGGAGATCATGTCTCGAGGCCCACAAGTCCTAGACATGAAGTACCGAGAGCAGGATTGACCTGAGCATGGCCCTAGAGGGCCCATCTTTCTTCTTCTTCACCAAATTTGTCCTGTCAGCAGCAGCGTCTTCCATCACCATCAGCTTGGACTTGCATCGGAGAGGACTCTTGCTCCATGAGGTAATTGGTCCAAGGTATCATGGTATGTGTCA
>CBVK0100410343.1:0-12511 GCA_900067695.1 Picea abies | reverse complement strand
TGTTTGAAAAGCATGGACTACATGTATGCCTTGAATAAAAGGAATACATATTTTTCAATGAATAAGAGCATGCAAAATTAATATTTGACGGGGTGCATGATATCCACCAATACAGTATATGATTATCACATTGGGAATATTTTACTTTGTAGAAAGGCTTTCAAAAAAATTCACTCAGTTGGTAATCTTCGTCTATCAATAATCCAGACAAGGTTGGAAAAAGATCTATCATTTTATTCAAAGGTACATCATGGATGAGAGAGTGGGCCATTCAAAAACACTGCATTGTCATGGATGCATGATTTTGTTTCCAAACATGGAGAGTGTATGCCAGATAGAGACACAATACATATTCCAGATAATTTTTCAAGGAGGGAAATCTACAACTTGTACAAAGGATATGTTGAAGATGTTGAAGGAAAGGATAATTTTATTACATATGCATATTTTACAAGAATATGGAAGAAACAATTCAACAATGTCTGTATTCCTAAGAAGTCAAGGATGGGGATTTGTAGTATATGTGCTACTCTTAAATCAAGAAGAGATAAATCTGAAGGGGCTGAAAGAGGTATGTATTTACTATTTTTTTTTTTTAAATTGAATAGTTACTGAGTATGAAAACATATGATCAATATTTTCATTTTATGTCATGTGCAGATTCCATAATCAAAGCATTTCAAGAACATCGAAATCAACAATCAAGTGAAAGACAAAAGTTGTACAAACATCGGAAGAACTGTTATGATGATCCAAACAAATATTTAGGTATGATAATTGATGGCATGGACCAGAAGAAAACACTTCTACCACATTTTTTCCGTACACCCAAAAATTTACAGGAAGAGAATTTCATTCAGTTTCACTAGGTTGGTTGTATGGTTTTCAATGGAAAAATGTGTCCAAGAGTTTACTTCACAGCTCCAAATATTCACAATGATGCAAATTTGACCATCACCATAATTTATCATGTTCTCACTCATTGGTTTGGAAATCTTCCTCAAGTTCTCTATCTACAGTTGGACAACACTAGTCGTGAAAATAAAAATCAAATTGTGTTTAGATATCTAAGCATGCTTGTTGAAATGGGAATATTTCAAAAGGTGAAAGTTGGTTTCCTTCTTTTTGGACACACTCATGATCATATTGATCAAATGCTCAGCCATTTTTCTGTAACATTGAAGAGGAAAAATGTTGGAAGTCTACCATCATTGATTGAATGTATCAAGAAAGAATACATTCCAGAGCCTGTTTTTCATATATTAGAAGAAACTGTTGACATGCAAAGATTTATTCAGGGATCAAATCGTGAAGAAAAATATATTGAGCAACTTAATGACATTAGCTTCCAACATCAATTTTGTTTCAAAAAAATTGATGGGAAAACACTTATATGGGGAAAGCAGTATTCAACTACTACAGAATGGGGGCCTTCATAATGTTTATCATTTTTGAAGTTCATTCTAGATCATCCATTTTTTGCATCAAAACTATTATTTTTACAATCAGTTGTTGAAATCCATAATGCACAAAGGCGTAATAGAGATGTAGATTATTCTGAATGCCTGGAAGAAATTAAAAAGTCCATTAAGGATACATATGAGGACTTTGATGTTGCTGATTTTGTTTGGTGGGAGTCTTTTTCAATAGTCAAAGTGACATAATTTCAATCTCAACAAATGAAGATACAATGTTGAGGACTCCATTTCATTGGCCACAAAATATTCCAAACGAATTTGAAGAAACAAACATTGTTGAAGTTCAAGAATCTTAAGGTGTTATTGAGATTACACAAGCATAGGAAAGAGAAATGTATATTGGTTCACGAAGGTCACATTCACAACATGAATCCATGGAAGACCTTTACAGGGGTTCAGTACAAGATATTAAGAAGGGTAGCATGATTGCAGTTTTAGCAGCTGAGGATCCACATGTTTATCCATTCTGGATAGGAAAGGTTATAAAGATTGAGAAAGAAAATGATGATGTTATTGCAATTGAAGTGCATTGTTATGCAACAAGTACACACCCATTCAATGGTGTGTACAAGTCAGAGATGGTGGTTGATAAACATGTCAATAGAAAGAGAAAAAGAAAGGGTCAAAATACAACTCGTCGTCGCACTGACCTCTTAAAATTAGACGATGTTGGCATACTTGTTTATGACTTCAATTTGACAAAGAGAGGAACTCTTCGCTCCAAGACAACAGAGCTTATCAAGAGGTTGTTTCCACAAGAAATAAATGCAAGATGGGAGTCTGTTGAACCTAGTCATAGATCTAAAAGGAATTTGACATCTGAAATGTTGGGCATGCATGTAGACTCAGATGGTGCATTCATCGACAATAGAGAAGAGTATGGTTGATCTACATCTTCATCAAAACATTCATCTGAAGACAATGTAGACTCTGATGGTATTTCAGAAACTATGAGTCAATCTGAATAAGTGTATGGAACATTTTAAGAATTTTTTATCCATATGATGTTTGTATGGTGACTAAAAAAGACCATTGAACTTACATATGATCTTACATGAAGTTATGAATCTTTTGTTATGTTTTATGAATAAAATGTTGTAATTTTGACCCCGTTTAAAAAAACAGTGCTACCGGTAGCACCACTTTTTTATTTGGGGGTTGATTTTGATGTTTTTTATGCAAAAATATGGGTTTTTTGGGCCAGAGCTCTTGTTTTGAGGTCACAGTTCTCATTAAGTTGGTAACTATGTTAAGTGCATGTATGCTGAGAGATGGAGGTATTAATTGTACCTATGTATGCAAAGTGTAACCTAATCAATTATAAGAAAGATTGTTCAGTATGGTAGAATGCTCCATTATAGGCTCATGTATGGTGAAGGATGGAGATCCAACTCGTCCTTATATTTGCAGAATGAAAAGAACACTACAACATTTGTCTAGACAAAACATTAAAGAACTTAAATTGAATAATTGTTCTCGCATACTCACACAAAGATGTCAAATCATTACTCAAAGATCTCACACACACACAACTATCTCTTATTCAAAATTACCGTACATCCAGGGGACCTGCTGCTAAATGTATCATGAAAACATACCAGAGAAGGAACTAAATGCTGTAATAAAAAAATGAAAGTACTCTATTCACACACATAGACACATAAAATCAAAATCACATTCACAATTAATTACAATGAGACTTACCTTAGTTGGATCGATGGGCCCTTGTCGTACCAACAAGGTAGCTCTTAAGAAAACTTATAGTACAGAAGATGTAAACACAAACATATAATCTATCAACAAAAAATATATCATTGCTTCATAAAAATGGAGGTACAATCCATATTCGTTCCAGAACCAAACTTACAACCGTTACACTCCAAGTCTAAAGAAACATCAAATATTTGTATAATTATTACTATTGGATGATACATCGATTTTTAAGGAAACTATTTCATTCTCATGACATGAAGTGCATGAGTGATGAAATGTATCATGACCTCCAATGAACAGATAATGTTCGAACCAACAAAATGACTTGAACTCATCGAGAACAATCTTATTCCAACAACCAAACCTAGGAATTCAGAACAGGTATCAAACGTGTGTAGCTGTATAACTTGGTACCGAACGCACACATTCATACAAGTCAGTACCGGAAGAGCGTAACAATCGATATCAGACACACACATGCATACTATTCGGTACCGGATGAGTGTAACAATGGGTACCGGACGATCTTAACAACGGGTAAGGAATGATCTCAACAATGAGTACTGGACGATTTCAACAATGAGTACCACACGATCTCAACAACAAGAACTGTTATTGTGAAGTCTGCTTAAACCATCTAGAGTAATTAGAAAGTTCTTTGAACATAAAATATTCAATCCTAATTATTAATAAATCACCATAAATTATGATTAAACATCAGTTACCTCATGGGTACACAATATTTTTTTAAAGGGTGTGTCTGATGAGGAAAATAGGAAGAAATTGCATCAGTATTAGGAAAAATTGGTTAGGATATAGGATATGGGAAGTGAAGAGAAAGTAATTTGCAAGTTAGATCATTGATTTATTGTAAATTCATTTCCTATGAATTAGAAGGAAAGAGAAGTAATTTTGTCATTCTATTTTGAGGATACACATGGCTTAGAGATAGATGGTGCTAAGTAGACCAAGTATATATATTTGGACTTCATAGTTGTAGACGACCAACATAGGGACTGATCATAGAGAAAGAATTCAACAAGGCTATTTTAAATCCTTGTGTAACCTACACACTTATACTTAGTGCAGTTAAGATTTTGTGTTTTTTGTCGTTCTATGAGGAATTGGTACAGGTCAACATCCCGCATGAAAACACTTTTGCAACTGTGATTTTGTATAGTTCCACATATGTGATTGTGCACATCAGATAGCTATGTCTTTGGTGCTTTGTACAGTTTTTTTTTGCATCGCAAAGTGGATATTTTGTATGTTGGAAATTATCTAGCATTCTTAAATTAATTAGTTTTTCTTTAATATTAAGTTAAATTTATTAAAATTGAATATAAATAAGAAAATACACTCTCGCAAGTCCACAATTCAAATAGTTATCAATGCCATCAATAATTAAATATTGGTATGCATTGATAACATTGATAACTATTAGACTAAGTGTTGTTCTGTGGGGGATATACCTATGCAAATGTGAAGAATCTATAAACATTGTGTTCATATTTTATTCGTACATTTGAAGGCCTATACATGTGAAGAGTGCATACTATATGTTCTTAAATTTCTTAACCTAAAATCTAATAAATGAAAATAAAGTTACATATCAAATTATGAACTCAACATCCTTAGCTTAGTTGTTGAGTGTTTAGATTTGTAAAATAGTGTAGGAAAATTCAAAGATTATTATTATGATGTATTGGTTATCATTCTAGTTGTCATAAGTTTTTTTACTATCTTGATCCAGTATCTTCAAAGATATGTTATCCTGGACTATTTTGTCCTTGATTTGATTAAGTAAATTCATGGATGGGCATGGAGGAGGTATTACAGGAACACACATATTACTTATTTCTATTTAATATATGCATGTATGTCAAACAAACTATAAAATATCCTCCAATATGTGCCTAATTTTAAACTAAGTTTCAAAGGAAATAAGAAATCAACTAGCGGATTTACAGAATAGTTACATGGCTTGTTCACATTGAGTTTTTTTTAATAATTATTGAGCTTATGCAATTTCTGGTATAAAATGAAAGATCAATAAAAAAAGTACACATATAGGTTATCCATTCAAATAAAAGTAGCATGCATGTATTTTCCATAACGTATCATTCATTCAAGGATTCTATTTCACATCTATGCGAGGATTTTGCCATAAGCAATGCAAATTGTACACTTTCCAATGAAAATCCCAAGGAGACATAGTATGTATTTATAGGAATTGTATTCCTACATATTTGTTCATTGTAACTGATATATGTGTCTGGATAATATACAAGTGCAAGTATATCTTTTCTCATTTTAAGTGTTGTTGTGCAGGGGATATGACTATGCAAATGTGTGGAAGTTATACACATTGTGTTTGTAACATCCAGTTCCACTAATCACATTCATACAATGGCTTATTCTTTGAAGACACTTGCGAGTAAGTGATCTAGTTAAAAACATGGTACATTATGATTATCAGTTTTAGCTTATACGTTCAGTCTATGATTTAGAAGTTAAATTGATATGTTATTGATATCGATATATAGCTTCAACAAGTATTGTGATGAGGTTTCCTAAGTGTGTAGGAAACATAATAGGTTGAGGATGTTGATGGCATCAACATACTTCCTTGGAATCTTTATTGAGTCGGGGAGTGCACTTTTATTTTGGTTTTTAGTACTTGATTTATACGCATGTGTTATATGAAGATTCAATTATAGATTTTATGTATATGAGTTACTGATGTTATCATTTTCAATGGATGCAAACATGATGACACCTACTAATTTGACTCACATATGGATGAAAGGGGTCATACATAGATACTAGATGGATAAGGGAGAGGTGTGGTAGCATCCCTTTCACAACCTACTCGCACTCTCACCGTGACCTGAACTGAAGGTTAACGATTACCTTGTTCTGATAGGTTCATGATACTATGAGGGAGGACTAGGATAGTCACTCATGAGGATTACTGAGGGTCACACAATAATGTAGATACCTTATTCCTCATCAATCCTTCAGTCTCACACAAGGTCAACCAATGGAGTGTTGACTCCAAGTGTTCGACAAACTTCTAAACTAGTGAATGACGAGTGCCACCCTTGGATAATGGAAACATGTCTTCAAGGGTACGTCGCATAAAAAAAATTGTGAGTCAATAAAAATCTAGAAGGCCTAGAAAATAAAACAAATTCTTAGACTTTGTTAGAAAAGAGCATGCAATTTATTATTAAAATTATAAATTAGAAAACTAAAAAAGAGATTAATTCTAGATGTTCCACTAAATAAAACATTAAAGGGGTTAAGGGATTTTTGATAAATAAACATTAGTAAAGGAAGAATAGGAATAAATTTAAGATATATGGACATGTGTGCATGATATTAATATAAATGAATTTTTAATTAAAAATAAATTATTTCATAAGAGAATGGGCTCTTAACCTACAGTAGTATGCTAAGTGAATTAAACCACTAAATCCTAAGTAAGAGAAGAGTCATAATCAAACTGAAACTCAAATTTAGTTAGGGGACACAATAAAAGAGGGATTGGGGAGCTAAGAGACAACTAGGAAGAAAAATAAGAACTCATTGTGGGTGTGAGGAAAAATTCTTAATTGATTAAATTAAAAGGGGATTTAACATGTGCAACTTGGGGATAGTGTGACATGTGTTATGGGTGAATAATCGTTAATTTAATTATAAAAAAAATAGTTAATTATGCATGAGATGGCATGTGTCAAGGTAAATTTACCTATAAAATAAATGGTGAGGAAAAGAGAAATTATCCTAATGCTAGATGAATGAAATGTTGGTGAAATTTTGATTGACTAAGTTTACTTGTTTGAGTTTGGTTCAAGCTTGTGCAATAGGTGGAAGCATCTCATTGCGAGGGAAATCTTGTGCTATTGAGATCTGGTTTTTCTATGTCTGGCTCCTTTGCAACTCGAGGGGATAAGTGATGTCGACGCCCTCAACCCACAAGTCGGAAGGTCCATGTTAGCACATGATCTTTCCTCCTTCCATGGCCTGAAGAACTCCAAACCGTTCCTCTATTTCCCTATCAGGAAATCTTCACCCACAACAATCCTCGTGGGATCCCCTTTTTTCACTTGGGAGATCGGACTTCACAACTTTGCGAGGTTAGTGGTCGAGCGTTGGTCTCTCGAATTCCCGAACCCCAACAACAGTCAATGCTGACCCTTCACTTTTTCCCTCGGGATTTCCCCTATCGTGATTTCATCACTCGCGATGTCGAACAACTTGTTTTACCAACTCCCAATTCCTGATTTGTCGAAACTCCAATATACTCGCGAGTTTGAATTTTCAACGCCTCATCACCTCTGTTGGGATTTTTGGACTTCGCGGTAACACGAATCCTGATGCAAATGTTTTGGGACTTCTCACCATGAAACTCCAAAATAGTGTGCCACATGTCCACCTCGCTGACTTCTCCGTGGCCCACACAAATCCACTTGGTTTTGGGATATCGCGTATCGAAATATCACGATTCCCGTTACAATATTTACGGGACTTCCACCTTCAAATCCCTGATACAGGTATGTGTGTATAAATCCAACGGCCCTTGTGTCTTGGGTCTATGGTCCTACCCTCCTGAGCTTTGAACCCTTAGGAATACTCATGGTAACTCGCCTTCTTCTCCGTGAGATCTGACGGTGCACGGAAATTCATGAACTCTCCTTAGAGAATTTCGACTGTCCGTTCTTATTCTGAGAACCTCTGCACAACTGACTAAGTTGCTTCTCTCCGCGAAACTCATCCTTCTGCGTGTTGACTTATGACACCTGCTAAACACTCCACGACACAAGCTCCTTGTGCTTCTCTTTGGTGATTACTCAAAGGCCCTATACCTCCTAAGCTTTCCCAACTCTGAATCTTTCAGAAAACCTTGCACGCACTCCTTGTGGTAGACATTCAACCACTTCCAAGTGTTGAATCCTTTCAACCCTGTGCACACCTGTAGCAGTAGTCTTTCAATACTTCTCTCAGGTTCACAACCCTGAGGATTCACTCGGCCTGTGCACTCCTTGCACGGCTCCTGTTCCCAACTGTACCTTTGAATGAACGAGAACAAAAGCTTAACTACCTGAGTCCTTTGTCAACGTACTCCTTGCGGACACTTCAACTACACTCCTTGCAGGAACTCTGGCTCAGGTAGAGAAACAATCGAAACTCATTCCCACTTCCCTTCAGACTTCAAACTCAAACATGAAATCATATACACAGCATATAAAGAAAATGTATAACAGGAAGCAAATATACATGAGCATATCATTCAACCTCAATACACAGAGAACAAACACAAAACCATGCATTTGAATCAAACTCTTTCTATTAATCCAAATATCTGTACATGGGTGTTCTTACATAGCTCTCTGCTTCTCTTCTATGCTCTTCAATAATGCTTTTGATCTCATCTTACAATACACAATGAGGGTGTCTATATCTCGTTTCCCTCTTGCGCTAAAAAACTGTCTAATCTAGAATTGAATTCTACCTACTTGCATTAACTACTTTAAATTCCTTTTATCTACTAAGGACGAGAGCGAATCGCTCAAGGTCCATTTACATTATACAAGTGTGCTACATTAAATTGCCACATTTATTTTCGCGCATCAACTCCAAGAGAAATTCAAAATTTGTGCTGGTTTGTCCAGCTATCCTTCGCTTCCGCATTGGCTCGCTTGATGTTGGAGATGCTCCTGCATCATTCTCCCTTGCTTGAAAGTTTTCATGGGGCCCTGTCCATGAGCTCATGCACGGTCTATCCATGCTTTTTGATCTCCATCTCATTCTCCCAGTTGGCATCTTCAACTGGATGGTTCTTCCATTTGACCACATACTCAAAGTATTATTTTCGCCTAGTCTTCTTGTTCACTCTCTTGTCCAGTATGTACTCCATTTGCGAATTTTCTGCAACTGGCATCTACTTTGTCCACTGGATCATTGGCTACTCATATCCAGTCTTAGCTTCCTCAGCTCTATGTGGGTACAAATCCGAGATATTGAATATCGGAGAAATTCTGATCCCATCGGGTAATTCAATCTCGTAAGAATTCACTCCAAATTTCTTCAAGACCTTACATGGCCCGATTTTCTTCATCTTCAACTTATTATATGTTCCTCTCGGGAACCTTTCTTTCCTCAAATGTGCCAGAACCAAATCACCAACCTCAAATTGAATTTGTCTTCTGTGTTGATCTGCTTTGCGCTTATATTCTTGACTCGAATTCAGCAGTCGCTCCTTCACCTGGCTGTGAATTTCTTTCATCGCCTCTGCGAATTCTTCTACACTAGTGCTCCTAATCATAGTCTATTTTGAATCCCTCAGTTCAAAAATTCCTCTCAACTGCATGCCATAGACAATCTTAAATGGACTCTGCCCTGTGCTTCTATTAACTGAGTCATTATAAGAAAACTTTTCCTATGGTAATATGTTATCCCACTGGCTGTGGTGTTCTGTCACCAAGCTCCTCAACAAGTCTCCCAGACTTATATTTACCACTTCTGTCTATCCATCCATCTGAGGATGATAAGCCAAACTAAATGACAAGCTAGTTCCCAGCTTCTTCCATAAGGTCCTCCAAAAATTCCCTATGAATTTGGTGTCTCAATTCGAAACTATGCTTCTTGGTAAGCCATAAAGTCGAATGACTTCTTTGAAAAATAGGTTCGCAATGTGAGTTGTGTCACTGACTTTTTGACATGGAGTGAAGTGTGCCATCTTGGAAAATCTATCCACCACCACAAAGATTGAATCAACACCTCTTTGTGTTCTTGGCAACCCCAATTTGAAATCCATGCTAATTGCATCCCATGGCCTCTCTGGTATGGGAAATGGTTGATAAAACCCTGCATTTTTCTTCCTCACATTCAAATGATGGAAAATTATGCATCTGTCCATGAATCTCTTGACATCTGCTTGCATTCCTGGCCAAAAATATGACTCATTCAACTTTGCGAACGTCTTTTCATGACCAAAGTGCCCTGCCAATCCTCCACTATGTTTCTCCTTTAGCAAGTTCTCCCTCATGGAGCAATTTGGAATGCACAGTTGATTTCCCCTAAACAACAATCCTTCCTGGATCATGTAGTCTATCCATCAGATTCTATCCCTGATAATTGGATTCTCAGCTGCTTCATATGCCTCTTTAAAATCTGGATCATCAGCGTACATGTCCCTGAGATCATCAAAACCCAACGTTTTGACTTTGAACTCCTACAACAACAAACACTTCCTGCTCAAAGCATCAGCCACTTTGTTAGCAGTACCAGAAATATGTTTTATCACAAAAGTGAAATTCTACATATACTCAACCCATTTGACATGTCTTCGGTTCAACTTCTCCTGTTGATTCACAAACTGCAGTGCAAGATTGTCACTGTATAAGACAAATTCCTTTGGGATCAAGTAATGTCTCCATTTCTTCAATTCTTAAACAATAGAATAGAACTCCTTATCATAAGTGGAGTATTTCAATTTCACCTCATTCATCTTCTCACTGAAATATGCTATCGGCCTGTCTTCCTGACTCAAGACTACCCCGATTACAAATCTGCTCGCATCGTATTTCACCTGAAATGTCTTTTGAAAATCCAGCAACACCAAAACTGGTCGTTCCATAATCTTCCTCTTCAATAGATTAAAACTCTTTTCATCTTCTTCTGTCCAGTGAAAAGACTTGTGTCTTTTCTTCACTGTATCCATCATTTCTGCGCTAATTCCACTGAAATTCCTGATGAAATTTCGATAGAAAATAGCCAATTCGTGAAAACTTCTCACCCCGAAAATATTCTTCGGTGATGGCCTATTCTTGATTACTTCCACCTTATTTGGATCCATCTTCAACTCATTTGCTGAAATAACGAACCCCAAGTAAATGAGCTATGTCTTCATGAATGAGGATTTCTTCATATTTATCAACAGCTTCTCCTACTGTAACTTCTCCATCACCGTAGCCAAATGCTTCAGATGCTCTGCCACTATTTTACTGTAAACCACTATGTCATCCAAATACACAATGACAAATTTTCCGATGAACTCCCTCAGGACTTCGTTCATCAATCTCATGATGGTACTCGGTGCATTTGTTAAGCCAAATGGCATAACAAGCCATTCATACAACCCTTCATTGGTTTTGAATGTTGTCTTCCACTCGTCACCGTCTCTCATGCGGATCTGGTGATAACCGCTTTTCAAATCAATTTTTGAAAAATACTTTGCTCCACTCAAGCAATCAATCAGATCATCCATCCTCGGCAATGGAAATCTGTACCTGATGGTTATCTTGTTGATCTCCCTCAAGTCAGTACACATCCTCTAGCCTTCGTCTTTCTTCGGACTGAGTACTGTTGGAACAACACATGGACTCAAGCTTTCCCTAACCAACCCTTTGTCCAACAAATCTTGGACTTGTCCTTTGACCTCTTCATTTTCTTGCGGCGTCATTCTGTACATGGCTTTGTTTGGCAAACTGGCTCCTGGTATGAGATCAATATGATGACTCACACTTCTGATCGGTGGCAATGAACAAGGTAATTCATCCACTACTATGTCAACAAACTTTTCCAGTAGTTCCTAAACTTTTTCTGGTAAATCATCCACCCTTTTGCTAGTCAAAACAATCTTCAGTTTTCTGACCACAATAAAATGTGGATCCTCTTTCTTCTTAACCTCGGTAAGAAGTTCCTTCCCACTCATGAGAAGTACAGTGTTTCTTACTTCAAGCTTCACCTCCTTATCCTTGATTGGAAGCAACATGTGAGTCCTCCCATTCATCTCTAGGGTGTATGTATTCATTCTCCCATCATGAATCACATTCCTGTCATATTTCCATGGTCTACCCAACAATAGATGACAAACATCCATAGGAATGACATCACATAATATCTTATCATTGTATCCTCCTATCTTGAATTCAACTAAACATTGTTTAGCGATAGTTACCTGATGTCCTTTTTGTATCCACAAAACTCTGTATGGGCTTGGATGATCAGTCGTCTCCAGCTCTAGCTTTTCTACCATCTCTGTCAAAACAAGTTTATCCATGCTATCACTATCCACGATGACCTTGAATACCCTGTCCTTGGTCTTGCCAGTAGTCCTGAAAAGCCTGGTCCTTTGGACTGAACTCTCCACCTCCTTCTCTGGTGTCAAAAGGAATTTTCGCATCATTAGCAATCTTCCACCTTCAACGTCTTCTGCTTCAACATCTCGCCTCTGTGCTCCGGCGATGTGAGCTTCTCCACTCTCTTTCTTTTTATCTGCACACTCATAAGACTTGTGCCCATTCTTTCCA
>CBVK0100410342.1:0-12511 GCA_900067695.1 Picea abies | reverse complement strand
TATCTCTCTAGGTTCTTTACATGAGG
This sequence comes from Picea abies, assembly GCA_900067695.1. Classification (NCBI taxonomy): domain Eukaryota; kingdom Viridiplantae; phylum Streptophyta; class Pinopsida; order Pinales; family Pinaceae; genus Picea; species Picea abies. The sequence continues at coordinate 12,485 of CBVK0100410342.1, read as the reverse complement.
TGACTGTGGAGGGGCAAGTCTTCACGATAACTGTTAGAACCCTATATAATAGGTAATCAGTGTTCTGAATAATACTTATCTATTTCAGTCTTTATGTGTTTTCTCATGACGCATGGCGAAGGTGGCAGAAAGTACTCGACACTGTCCAAGCATAAAACAAGTACCTACGCACGAGTTTCAAAGCGAGTTCCGGTGCATTTTTGGCAAAAATGGTGGATTGGTTTGAAATGGTAAAAGTTTAATTTTGGTGGGAAAATGCAAACTTAGTTTGTTTGGCAAAATTTGGTCCTTTTTAGCAAATTTGGCCCCTCGGCCTTTATGCAGAGTTTGGCTTGTTTATCAAAATTTAAATATTTTTCCAAATATTTTTCAGCAAAAAGTTATAGTGTCCTAGGGCCAACCTCCGAATGCTCGACACCAAGGATAAGTGCTATTTCATGCACAAACAACTAGCACACAAGCCAGCGCCGACACCAAACCCCAAAGCCCAAGCCTCGGGCTCACTTCATCGAACTACTTAGCAACTATTGGAATATATCAATATTTAATTATATTTTCTTCTCATGAATGTGGGATTCATTCCCAAAACATTAAAAATAAGAAAAAACACACAGAGTTACCCTGTGCGCCCAGGTGTCGACCAGGGGTTATGTGTCAAGTAATGGCCATTGCCTGGACGGTTAATGTTTGTAGGTTCAGATCATGATGCGCCATCCATAATAAATGTCACGATTCGTCTGAGTTAAGTAGTTGCTGTAAATGTTCACTATGGATATAACCGGGAAGACTGACCATGTTTCAATAGACAACAGTCTGTTCTGATCAATGAGAAATAAAGAAGGTTCCCTTTTTTCCTCAGATATTAGTCATTACTTGAAAAGTTCTGTTTCCATGACGTGGATGTACTGCCTTCTTTTCATGTGGCTGATGTGAGCCACGAGAACTTGCTAAACGATTAAGTATATAGAACAAGAGGAAGTGAAGCAACATTTTGTGCCAGTTCAATTACACACCTAAAATGCTGTGCTGTTTTTCTAATTGGTGCTAATGGAATTTGTCGAAATGAGATGTTTAGTGCAGATGTAGCTCAAATGGCAGGTTGTCAAACACAAGTTGATATAAACCATTGGGTGATGAGTGAATATGATCTTATAATCAGCTCGTCACATCCTCAAGCAGTGTCCTATTCTAGAGCTTTTGTTGTGCATCCTAGTGTTTATGACAGTAATCAGGGACTGACATTGGTGCCAGTGAGACACAGGTCCAGGAGAGCAGACATTGGTAAACACCATTTGAGGAGGCCATTTATAGTTTCTGAGGTCGAGGTTCTTGTACAAGAAGTTGAAAATCTTAGAACTGGAAGGATAAATGGAAAACGCTTGTCCACACTGCAACGATTGCTCCACACTAGCGTAGGGGAGAACCCATTCCATTGGAGTTGTTGGATAGGGTTATTCATGCACATTCTTACTGGACAAAACGACAGACCAAACATTGGTAAATCATAGCCTGTAAGGATGGAGACTCATGCCTTTAGATGTCCCAGTTCATAATCTAGGAACAAGACATTGTAAAACCTCAACCATTTCAGCACAACTCTGGCCACCTCCCCTGTTTGTTGGAGGTTGATGTGTATTATCCTCGCAAACTGATGTTCATACCCAGTGTTTCTAGGAAGATCAGGTCAAAAAATGCAAGATTGAGTACATTGCTAATGTTATATTGAAAATAAATGCAAAGCTTGGTGGGAAGAACTCATTGTTGGTTGATGAGAAAAAGAAATCGTCACAGTCATGTCCCAACTGCAGTCCAACAGATGCTGTTGAATTGACTTATGGAACATTAGATGAAGAAAGCTCAATACTCTTGTTATTATTGTTGACAGGGATAATGATACTGGAACCAGTACTTGTGATGTAAGTTCAGATACTGAACAAGATGACCTTGATATATGTACAGAATTGATTCTAGGAAATGCAATTTCTGATACAGAACCAGATGGTGATGATGAAAACATAGAAAATAATTCTAGTTCTAATGAAAGTGCAAGTTCCTTATCCAAGCAAACTGTAGATCAGAGACCTAATGCTTGGCCACCGAGTTCCTTATCTGTAGAGATTTCTAATGATGATGATGATTGTCAAGTTGTGTTGAACCTTTTAGCCAACAACATTTTACTTCAATGAGAGGCACTGAAGGATATTGCCAGCAAAGTTATTCAGAATGTTGTTAAAATGTTCCAGATTTGAATACTGATAGTTCAGATTGTGAAATTATGGAAGCAACTCATGGGCCAGAAGTCACAACCAATTGGAAAGATACTGAATTCAAATGTATGAACGTTGGACAGGGGTTGAGAAAACCATCTGATTTTGGGATCGAAATTGCTATGAATGATACTTCATATCAAATAAGTGTGACAAGAACCTTGATAAGGAGAACCCATCGACCTATGGGGTGAGCACTTCTGTTGGAGCTGTACCACTTCATGAGGATACAGTTGAGATGAATAATTGTAGAGATGCAAACAAATTTGATGGAAACGTCAAGAGGAATCGACACCAAAGAAACAGGGAACCTGACTACAACGGCTTGATGTCCACATATTTAGGTAGCAGTTACAGGGAGGTGGCAGAGGTTTCCCATTTTCTAGGCAGAGATTAGATCACCAATCCTCCAACTGGCAACATACCTCAAACCAAATCAGGCATTCGACTGCTGTTTATTGTGATGCTATTAAATTCCATTTGCCAGCAAACCATTAACTAACTCCAGATGTTTAATTAGCAGTTGCCAAATCGACCTTGCTTGGATTTGTTGTTTTGTTTGTTTTAGAAATAGTCCACAGGTGTCAATTTTTGTAACTGTTATCTATTTTTAGAAAACAGAGGTAGAGCGCAAGTCCTGGCAAGGATGAGAAATTTTTGTATTTATGCATATGAGAAATATGTAAGCAGGGTTCGAATGGGATGAGAGGAGAGGGTTTCAACCTGTGTGAGAGGTCTCGACCTGTAGTTTTTATTTTTCTTTGCTGGAGCATGGGCTGTGTATGGCCAGAGAAATTTTTTGTAATATTTAGATGATCAATCAACAATGGGCATGTTTTCTTTTACAGGATTCTTGTGTGGATGTATTGGTGCTGTTTTTCCTCTGTTAAAGTGTTTTCCTGTCATCTTTCCAATTGTTTTTTCAGTTCTTATTATCAGAAGGAAAGTAATAGAAGAAGAATTTATCAGCAGATACTCTGCCTCTCAGCTTGTGATAATCTTTATGTTTATCTTCTAAAAGGCTAGTTTAGGAATTCTTAGCTGCTCCTTTTGCCTGGCTTTTTCCTCACCTATTTCTTCTTCAAATCGACGCCATCTAAAATTAATTCTATCCAATATTGCCACTAGCTTTCCCTATGAAAGAACTTTGTCCATATCTGAGAGTGAATCACATTGTTTAAAGCATAGACCCCATTTGCCCAATGGCCCTCCTTTCTATCCCAAAACGACCATTTAAAAACCCCAACTCCATACTTTCATTACGTTTATAGCTAGCCTACAATCCATCCCTTACAAACCAAGTTAAATCTAAAAGAGAGATCCCTCTCTAAGTCTTGGAGGGCTAGATCCAAGACTCAAAGTGGTTCGAGGTTACCTCCGTAATTGCCTCAACAGCCTTAGGCAAATTACAGAGTGCTAACATTTTTGGCGACTCCACTGGGGACTTCTCTAGAGCTGCACTTCAAGTTCAGATTTGACTTCTGATGGTGAACAGAAGCCAAACACAAGAAGGCTGTACCATTCACCTGGCGAATCCATTGTTCAAAATCCCAAGCTTCAAAGTTCACAAGTGACTTCACTGCTGAAGAATCCAGATTTCAAAGCCTTGATGATGCTTCAAGATGAAAAGGTATGTGGAAAATCCTATATATTGTGAAGCTACCAAATATTTCAGGGATGAGTTAGCAGATTTTCCAATTGAAGAAGTTTCGTTAACAACCATGTTTCATTGTTGGAAATCGAAAAATTTTCCTCATGAAATTAAAATTTGTGTTCTTGAGCTGTTTGCTGAAAGACTTGAAAAATATATTGAGCTTTTGAATACTCAGATTCAGTCTTATAGTTTCCAACATCCAAAACAATTTTATGAGAATCTTACGTCTCCGAAACCAAAAGATATTGTATCATCTTTCGATTTTCTGATTGATGAATCTTTTGTTTGCAAGCATAAGTATGAAGTTGAACAGTTGCAGTCATGGTCTAATATTGAGGACATGAATGGGAAAATTATCCATGTTAAAATGTTAAAGGAATACTCGTAGAATCAACAAATAGATCATATATTTATTGACCCAGTTGCAAGTTATATGGAGCTCTTTTTCAATATAACTGTTCAATCATATTTTTTCTGCAAGGACCCAAGCCATCACTAGTTGCCATTACATATTTCAGTTTTGATTTTCATCAAACATGATGAGGAAGCCCAATCATGGGATCAACTGCTGGGTTGGCTTCATTGGCACATTTTCATTACCTGATTGAAGAAGTAACTGCTAGATTAGGGTAGGTAGGAATGTGCCAATAAGCTCAACAGAATGAACATCTTTTCTTTTTTGTCTCTTCATGGTTTTATTTTCAGTTTACAGTTTGGGGACAGCCCAATGATCAACTGGTCTGTGGATTTCAGAGTTCTATGGATTCTAGACACCTCCTTCGGAGCTATCTTCCCCAGGTGGAGCCTATGTTAGAACCCTATATAATAGGGAATCAATGTTTTGAATAATACTTATCTATTTCAGTCTTTATGTGTTTTCTCATGACGCATGGCGAAGGCGACAAAAAGCGCTCGACACTGTCCAAGCATAAAACGAGTACTTGCGCATGAGTTTCAAAGCGAGGTCCAATGCATTTTTGGAAAAAATGGTGGATTGGTTTGAAATGGTAAAAGTTTAATTTTGGTGGGCAAATGTAAACTTGGTTTGTTTGCCAAAATTTGGTCCTTTTTAGCAAATTTGGCCCCTCGGCCTTTATGCAGAGTTTGGCTTGTTTATCAAAATTTAAATATTTTGCCAAATATTTTTCAGCAAAAAGTTATAGTGGCCTAGGGCCAACCTCCGAATGCTAGACACCAAGGATAAGCGCTATTTCATGCACCAACAACTAGCACACAAGCTAGCGCTGACACCAAACCCCAAAGCCCAAGCCTCGGGCTCACTTCATCGAACTACTTGGAAACTATTGGAATATATCAATATTTAATTGTATTTTCTTCTCATGAATGTGGGATTCATTCCCAAAACATTAAAAATAAGAAAAAACACACAGAGTTACCCTGTGTGCCTAGGTGTCAACCAGGGGTTATGTGTCAAGTAATGGAAATTGCATGGACGGTTAATGTTTGCAGGTTCAAATCATGATGCGCCATCTGTAATAAACGTCACGATTCGTCTGAGTTGATTAGTTTCTATAAATGTTCACTATGGATATAACCGAGAAGACTGACCATGTTTCAATAGACCACGGTCTGTTCCAATCAATGAGAAATAAAGAAGGTTCCCTTTTTTCCTCAGATATTAGTCATTACTTGAAAAGTTCTATTTCCATGTCGTGGATGTACTGCCTTCTTTTCATGTGGCTGATGTGAGCCACGAGAACTTGCTAAACGATTAAGTATATAGAACAAAAGGAAGTGAAGCAACATTTTGTGCCAGTTCAATTACACACCTAAAATGCTGTGCTGTTTTTCTAATTGGTGCTAATGGAATTTTTCGAAATGAGATGTTTAGTGAAAATGTAGCTCAAATGGCAGGTTGTCAAACACAAGTTGATATAAACCATTGGGTGATGAGTGAATATGATCTTATAATCATCTCGTCACATCCTCAAGCAGTGTCCTATTCTGGAGATTTTGTTGTGCATCCTAGTGTTGATGACAGTAATAAGGGACTGACTTTGGTGCCAGTGAGACACAGGTCTAGGAGAGCAGACATTGGTAAACGCCATTTGAGGAGGCCATTTACAGTTGCTGAGGTCGAGGTTCTTGTACAAGCAGTTGAAAATCTTAGAATTGGAAGGATAAATGGAAAACGCTTGTCCACACTGCAACGATTGCTCCACACTAGTGTAGGGGAGAACCCGTTCCATTGGATTTGTTGGATAGGGTTATTCGTGCACATTCTTACTGGACAAAAAGATAGACCAAACATTGGTAAATCATAGCCTATAAGGATGGAGACTCATGTCTTTAGATGTCCCAGTTCATAATCTAGGAACAAGACATTGTAAAATCTCAACCGTTTCACCACAACTCTGGCCACCTCCCCTGTTTGCTGGAGGTTGATGTGTATTATCCTTGCAAACTGATGTTCATACCCAGTGTTGGTAGGAAGATCAGGTCAAAAAATGCAAGCTTGAGTACATTGCTAATGTTATATTGAAAATAAATGCAAATCTTGGTGGGAAGAACTCATTGTTGGTTGATGAGCAAAAGAAATCGTCACAGTCATGTCCTAACTGCAGTCCAACAGATGCTATTGAATCGACTTGTGGAACATTAGATGAAGAAAGCTCAATACTCTTTTTATTATTGTTGATGGGGATAATGATACCGGAACCAGTACTTGTGATGTAAGTTCAGATACTGAACAAGATGACCTTGATATATGTACATAATTGATTCTAGGAAATGCAATTTCTGATACAGAACCAGATGGTGATGATGAAAACATAGAAAGTGATTCTAGTTCTAATGAAAGTGCAAGTTCCTTATCCAAGCAAACTGTAGATCAGAGACCTAATGCTTGGCCATCGAGTTCCTTATATGTAGAGCTTTCTAACAATGATGATGATTGTCAAGTTGTGTTGAACCTTTTAGCCAACAACAGTTTACTTCAATGAGAGGCACTGAAGGATATTTCCAGCAAAGTTATTCAGAATGTTGTTAAAATGTTCCAGATTTGAATACTGATAGTTCAGATTGTGAAATTCTGGAAGCAACTCATGGGCCAGAAGTCACAACCAATTGGAAAGATGCTGAATTTGAATGTATGAACGTTGGACAGGGGTTGAGAAAACCATATGATTTTGGGATCAAAATTGCTATGAATGATACTTCAAATCAAATAAGTGTGACAAGAACCTTGATAAGGAGAACCCATTGACCTCTGGGGTGAGCACTTCTGTTGGATATGTACCACTTCATGAGGATACAGTTGAGATGAATTATCGTAGATATGCAAACAAATTTGATGGAAACGTTAAGAGGAATCGACACCAAAGAAACAGGGAACCCGACTACAACGACTTGATGTCCACATATTTAGGTAGAAATTACAGGGAGGTGGCAGAGTTTTCCCATTTTCTAGGTAGAGATTAGATCACCAATCCTCCAACTGGCAGCATACCTCAAACCAACTCAGGCATTCGACTGCTGTTTATTGTGATGCTGTTAAATTCCATTCACCAGCAAACCATTAACTAACTCCAGATGTTTAATCAGCAGTTGCCAAATCGACCTTGCTTAGATTTGTTGTTTTGTTTGTTTTAGAAACAGTCCACAGGTGTCAATTTTTTTAACTGTTATCTATTTTTAGACTGTTATCTATTTTTAGAAAACAGAGGTAGAGCGCAAGTCCTGGCAAGGCTGAGAAATTTTTGTATTTATGCATATGAGAAAGATGTAAGCAGGGTTTGACTGGGCTGAGAGGAGAGGGTTTCGACCTGTGTGAGAGGTCTCGACCTGTAGTTTTTATTTTTCTTTGCTGGAGCATGGGCTGTGTATGGCCAGAGAATATTTTTGTAATATTTAGATGATCAATCAGCAATGTGCATGTTTTCTTTTACAGGATTCTTGTGTGGATGTATTGGTGGTTTTTTTCCTCTGTTAAAGTGTTTTCCTGTCATCCTTACAATTGTTTTTTCAGTTCTTATTATCAGAAGGAAAGTAATAGAAGAAGAATTTATCAGTAGATACTCTGCCTCTCAGCTTGTGATAATCTTTATGTTTATCTTCTAAAAGGCTAGTTTAGGAATTCTTAGATGCTCCTTTTGCCTGGCTTTTTCCTCACCTATTTGTTCTTCAAATCGATGCCATATAAACTTAATTCGATCCAGTATTGCCACTACCTTGCCCTGTTAAAGAACTTTGTCCATATCTGAGAGTGATTCACATTGTTTAAAGCGCAGACCCCATTTGCCCAATGGCCCTCCTTGCTGTCCCAAAACGACCATTTAAAAACCCCAACTCCATACTTTCATTACGTTTATAGCTAGCCTAAAATCCATACCTTAGAAACCAAGTTAAATCTAAAAGAGAGATCCCTCTCTGAGTCTTGGAGGGCTAGATCCAAGAATCGAAGTGGTTCGAGGTTACCTTCGTAATTGCCTCAGCAGCCTTAGGCAAATTACAGAGTGCTAACAGTACTTGGAATCGACGTTGGCCAAACTCACTCGGGCTCCTTGGAGGGTATACCCATGATTATGTGTGGGATCTTGCACCAGGGTGTAAGTCTGTTAACCAGGTCATCAACGTAAATTTTCCACCCACTCTATCTTAGGCCCTCTTACTTTCTTCCTGCGATGTTGGATTTCATCACCAACTAGTGTGTTCATTGTAAGAAGGTTTTGTTTTCTTGCTTGCTTACTAGATTTTTAGCGTGTGCTGTTTGTTTTCCTTAGAGGAATCTAGATTGGATTTTTGTTTTTAATGGCGTCAGTTCCAGAAATGACCAATGAAGGAACCTCTGTTCCAGGGGAACCTCTGTTCTAGGGGAACCTTTTGTTTTTCCTTCTTATGGAAACATTGGTCCTTCTCACATCGCTACTTTGAGCCTTCCAGGTCTCACAATTGGATTACCATTGTGGTTGTTTTCCACTCAGGTAATCCTAAATGCAGTAAGTTCTTTGGTCGTAAGAACTTCCCCCCAAGAACATCAACCTCATGTTGATCCTTCACCATATTCACCAGTAAGGTCTTCTTCGCCTTCTTCACTTGCAAGGTCTCCTTCCGTTCCATCTTCTTCGTCGAGCGAAAGCTCTGAATCTAGTAACCCGGTGAATAAGAAGAAGAAGAAAAGGAAGAATAAGAAGAAGAAAATTAAGCAAGGATCCAAACCTCTAACCACTATCAAACATGTTGGAAAACAACCAGTTATTGTTAGTCGTGCTGGGAGTGTTGATGATGTCAAGATCACCCAAACAACCCATAAGCCCAAGTACCCTTGTAGGCTTTGTAAGGGTAGCCATCTTCTTAAGGAATGCCCTAGTCTATCCAAGGCTATATAAGTATGGTCTACACATCCTCGCCAACCCACGTCATTAGCCTCTGAACAACATGCTGACAACCCCCCGTCAACTAGTCATGATATGATTGGGAAGAAGAAAAGTAGAGTCAAGTTCCCGTGTATGTTGTGCAAAGGGAGTCATCTCACTCACCTTTGCCCTTGTATGGACGAAGCCTCAAAATTACTGGAAGACATGACTGTTTCACAGCCTCAACTTCCAGCTGCTTATCACAATCTTTCTCTCAACCCACATGTAGTTGATGGAATGATTCATCTGGTTCCCTTGTCGGTCAATCCGATTGATCATGTCGTGAATCTAGTCACGCCCTTAGTTGAACCAGTTGACAAAGTGGTTGATCCGATACCATCCTCGGTCAACCCCACTCTCCCGTCAGAGAGTGAAACCCAAGCAGTCGATCCATTTCCACCTGTTGACCCCATTCTCCCCTTGGAGAATGAAACCCACGTGGTCGATATGATCTCATCATTAGTTGTTCCTACTCTCCCGTTAGAGAGTAAACAAGATACTGCCCATGTTTTTCTCGTTGATACAAACTCTGCCATGTCAGGGGGTATTCCTCCTTCTCCCGTAGGGCGCCCTCCAAGTAATGAGGCCATCCGTTTCGATTGGGGTGTGCTAACTGGACCTCGTCTTCCCTCTCACTTTGCTTTCCAGATTACAGTGTAGGTTTATGGTCGGGACGTTCCTCAGACGCTGATAGATGAAGGTTCGTCTGTTAGTATTTTGTCCTCTATTGCTTGGCAAGCTTTGGGTTATCCTCCACTTGTGCCGGTTATGCAGAATCTGTTAGCTTTTAACAGAAGAACTAGTCAACCTTCAGGGACCCTTCCTCAGTTTCCCGTAACTTTGGGAGGGAAAACTGTCTTCATTGACGTCATGGTAGTCCAAGACCCCTTGGATTTCTCTTTACTCCTTGGGTGAGATTATGTCTATGCCATGAAAGCTATTGTGTCTACTCTTTTTCGTGTGATATCTTTCCCTCACAATGGACAGGTTGTGACTGTTGATCAACTTTCATTCATTGACCCCGCCTGGATTGCCTTCCTTAATGGTTCTTGTATGCAGACAATATCGCTCCTGCCACAGGTCAATTATGTGGCGTTGTCACCCATGGCTTCAACTTCTGATGACTTAGATCTAGTAGTTGACATGGTGATCTCTTCGATAGGGTTGTTAGAGCCTGATCTCTTTACTCCTATCACGACCCTCGACATGGTGTCCTTCCAGAGTGTATTTCTTCCTTCCAGTGAAGACCTCTTGGAAGCCATGACCGAGTTTTGTCCCTTGACATGGTGTTCTTCCAGAGCATTGTCCTCTTGGAATCCATGATCAAGAAGAGTTACGAGGACAGTTTCCACGTCTCTGAGGCAACCTCGTTAAAAAATGAAATAGGGGTCTTTGAGCATAGTTTTCTAATTTCAAGCTCGTTAAAAAATGAAACCACTTATGAGGATAGTTTTTTTCATCTTTGTGGCAACCTCATTAAAAAATGAAATAGAGGTTACGAGCATAGTTCTTGTTTCTATGTCAATCTCGTTAAAAAATGAATAGTTTCCCCCCTCTCTATTTGAGTCAAGTCCTTCATCTAGTATTTGAAGCTTCCTTTCATTCTCCTTTGCAGTTGGATGACACGAAGCTTGGGGGGCATTTGCCTCAGCCTCTGGACTTCATGCTGAAGTTAAGCCACTAGTTTCTTAAGCTGGGGGCTAAGTACCAACCATCCATGTGTTATGCATTGGGAAGTCGCAAGCATAGTTTTATATGGTTCAATCTTGCGTAAAAATGAAACCAGGTCCAAGCATAGTTTTGTTTTGTTTTAAAGCTTGCATAAAAATAAAAACAATCCTGAGCTTAGTCTTTGTTCTTTCTCATGCTCGTAAATACATGAGAATAAGTTATCGAGCTTAGTTTTTGTTCTTTCTCGTGCTTGTAAATCAATGAGAATGTAACCAAGTATACTTTTATCACTTTTTCGGACTCGTAAAGGTTATACAAAAAAGAACCCCCTGGAGTTCTCTTTAAGATCTTTTTAGACTCTCTAAACATGAAAAGATTGCCGAGCGACCTTGTTCTTTTCATGCTCATTAAAGTATTTGAAGAAAACGTTTGATGAGCAATAGTTTATCTCTTTTTCAGTCTCGTCGAACTAATTTACGAAAAAGGAACTGGGAGAGTTTTCTTTAAGTGTTTTTCAGACTCTCTAAACATGAAAAACCCCTGACTTTTCTTTCTTTGGACTCGTTAAACAAACATCAAAAGGCCCATATGGGACCGAACCACTCCTTCCTAGCATTCGTTAAACATACTTCGAGGGACTCGTCTGAAGGATGAGCTTACATTACAAGCATATGTTATCGTCCTCAAGCTTGCGTAAAAATAAGGAGGTACTCACCATAAATGGTGGGGGAAAAATTGGGGAAAGAATTGTGTCTAAACTTGTATTCCATGAAAGAGTCACTTTTGAACATGACACCCTTTCACTTGCTTTGTGTCTAGGTTGGAAAATCCACTTGTCTCCTGATCATACTCCTTTATAAGATTACAAATCAGTCTGTGATCCCTGTTTTTGAGTCAGTGTTTCCAAGACAATTGTCGTGTCGTCAATATGTTCAAAAAGATGTCCAACCTGAAAAGCCTTCTATTGCGTCGACCATTTCTGCAGTCTTTAATCCTTCTATTACGTCCGCCATCCCTGAGTCAGTCCTGAATCACTTGTTACTCTGATCTACATCAAATCTTGTTACTTGTTTCATGTCATTGATGTGGGATACATTAATGCCCTCCTGTGACGAGTCTTTTCCTGTCGAATTCAACTCATTATCCAGGAATTAGACTTAGAAACTAATTGGTACCTTGGAACTTGCGCCTCAATGGCAAGTTTCCTCGCTTTCAATAGTGAGTTTTCATTATTGACCTCTGATCGAGAGATTCCACCGAGTGTTCGACTTCAACTCATTTATTCACATTCGTTGTATTGTACCAGTGTACCTTGGGAGTCATTGACATTAGTGGTGATTTCCCTCACACTTGTTAATAGTATACACTAATGACCAGTAATCAAGTGGTTTCTACCATGTTTGACTTCAACACATGTATTCACATGGTTAGATTCGTATTATAGCGTGGTGGAGATGAAGACCCTGGATATTTTCTGACAGATCCAGGTTGCGTTGGGGTATATTCAGTGTACTGTTG